>JARQOC010000006.1:81187568-81203401 GCA_033576535.1 Allobates femoralis | reverse complement strand
GGCCGTCACACGGTTCAATTTCTTGAACGATATCGTTTAAGCGATCTGCTTTTTGACCGCTTAAGCGATATCGTTTGTGCATCGCTACGTGCGATCAAGCGATTTTACAATGTAAAATCGCTTGATCGTGACATCGCAGATATGGGAGCCGGAGCTCATATCAAGCGATAAACGCTTGAACAATCTGCTTCATCGTGGTGTGTGACACCACGATGAACGATCTCCCAGCGGCAGAGCCTATGCTGGGAGATGGTATCTATGGTAAACGTCGGGTTACTAAGCACCGCGCGGTGCCTAGTAACCCGATGTGTACCATAGTTACCAGCGATCTCGCTGGTCCACATCGCTGGTGAGTCATCTTACCAGCGATGTGAGCGATATCGTTAGCGATCGCACGTGCACGTGATCGCTTACAATATCGCTCACGATATTGTAGTGTGTGACGGCCACCAAAGTAAAAACAGCAGAAGGAAGTTATATATTAGAATCTGAGAGTCCTCAGTCCTTTTAATGGATAACTGAAAAGATGGTAAGAAAAAGCAAATCAAGCTTTCGAGACTCTATGGCCTCTTCATCAGGCTAATGGTGACACAAATTCTGAAGACACATACATATATACATATACAGGGTAGGATGATGCAGTAAATATGACAGGTGACGTAAAGCAGAAAGTAGTAATTAGTCTTGGGATGGGGAGAGAAGCTGGAGAGGTAAAATCAAAGTTCTGAGATAAAAGATATAGATTGTATTATTGTTATTTGGTTAGTGGTTGGTCATGACGTTAAAATTCCTCAATGGATGTAGAAAGCCATATATCCATGTGAATATGCAAATGGAGTCCGTGGAGCCTCGATTAAGAGTCTCAAACACAGGACTAGCCAGATATCCCTCCAAGAAAAGACCTAGCCCTGGGATGGAATCCTTGCGGATACTACCGTAACCACCATATTAAGTGGCCCTTTTAGTCAATATCCCACTCAATATCAATGTGAGACATTCATTCCTGCTTTAAGTGGAAGGAAGTTGACATGGTCGGGCATTGTTTATTTGACACACAAAACTAATTTTATTATCATTAATTTAATTACACTGTATTTGGAGTCAGAAGAAAAAAAACTAACATCCACGCTCAAGTGAGGATACTAAGACATTATATATATGGAAAAATCACAAAAATACATGGGTTTCACATTCAGCTGTACCTGTGTTTTTTTCGCCAGAAATGCTGCAAGAACTGATGGCAGCATTTTTGCACTTTACTCATTGCTTTCTATGGTTAAAAAACAATGCAAAAATGCTGGAAAATGTAACATGCTGCAGTTTAAAAAAATGCAGCAGTTTTCTAATTCAGTTAGAAAAAAAACATCAACAGTGCACATGAGATTTCTGAAATCTCAAAGGCTGGCTTCACACCACGGCACAATCCGATCCAGGGCTGTCAGGGATGAACCTGACAGCCTGGACCGGATCAGCACACAGAACCGGAGGGCTAATATGCCCTCTGGTCCAGTGTGCAGCCGGACGCAGCTGCTGCTGCTGCTAATTCGGGACCGCGGGGAGCTGGCCGCGGTCCTGAAATTACATCAGCTTGCAGCATCAGGTGTCCGATTACCGGATCCTCACGGATCAGGGCACTCCGGCCCCATAGGCTCCCATGTTAGGGAGAGACGGATTGCCCTGGATCCGGGAGGATCCGGGAGAATCCAGGAGGATTCAATTTGGGGAGATTTTTCTCCCCAGACACAAAAATGGTGCATGCTCCGATTCCAATTCGTCCTGGATTCTCCCGGGCACATTGAAACCGGATAGCAGAGAGCTGCCATCTGGCTCCATCCGGCCCCATAGGATACTATGGGGCCAAAATCCGGTCCGGGGCTGTCCGGTTTACACCGGACAGCCCCGGATCGGATTGTGCCGTGGTGTGAACAGGGGTGCACCGAGCCCCACTGCCGCCTGAGCCGCGGCACTGATTACGGGGGGGGGGGGTGCTGGTGGAGCCTGGGGCTGCCGCCCCTTCTGCAGTGACCGAATCGCCACTGCCGCCTGAGCCGCGGCAGTGATTGCCGGCCGCTGCCGCGAGTACCGGGGGGGGGGGGGTGCTTTTGAAGCCTGGGGCTGCCGCCCCTTGTGTGCGTGTCCCCCCGCTGCCCGCCGCTTACCTGCGGTGAGCGGGATGAGCGGCCGGCGCCATGACAGGGGGAGGCTCTGTGCATGAGGCGCCGCCCCCTTCTGCACAGCCGCTCCCCCTGCCGGCTGCCACCTGAATGACAGGGCTCACACTGTCCAATGGACGGTGCGGCCCTGGGTGTGAAGCCAGCCAAAGCTTTTGCTGGTACTGTAAAAAGCAGATTTTATGTTGCATTAAAAAAATGCTGCAAAAAATGCATCGTGTGAACATACCCTTAATTACTTTGTTTTCTAAGACTACATACTAAGAGTCTGTCCTTAGGAAAGGCCATGAATGAGTGATAAGTGAAGATCTACAGTTGTGGCCAGAAGTATTGACACCCCTGCAATTCTGTCAGATAATACTCAGTTTCTTCCTGAAAATGATTGCAATCACAAATTCTTTGGTATTATTATCTTTATTTAATTTGTCTTCAATGAAAAAACACAAAAAGAATTGTCCTAAAGCCAAATTGGATCTAATTCCACACCAAACATAAAAAGGGGGTGGACAAAAGTATTGCCACTGTTAGAAAAATCATGCGATGCTTCTCTAATTTGTGTAATTAACAGCACCTGTAACTTACCTGTGGCACCTAACAGGTGTTGGCAATAACTAAATCACACTTGCAGCCAGTTGACATGGATTAAAGTTGACTCATCCTCTGTCCTGTGTCCTTGTGTGTACCACATTGAGCATGGAGAAAAGAAAGAAGACCAAAGAACTGTCTGAGGACTTGAGAAACCAAATTGTGAGGAGCATGAGCAATCTCAAGGTTACAAGTCCATCTCCAAAGACCTGAATGTTCCTGTGTCTACCGTGCGCAGTGTCAGTGTCATCAAGAAGTTTAAAGCCCATGGCACTGTGGCTAACCTCCCTAGATGTGGACGGAAAAGAAAAATTGACAAGAGATTTCAACGCAAGATTGTGCGGATGGTGGATAAAGAACCTCGACTAACATCCAAACAAGTTCAAGCTGCCCTGCAGTCCGAGGGTACAACAGTGTCAACCTGTACTATCCGTCGGCGCCTGAATGAAAAGAGACTGTATGGTAGGATACTTAGGACGACCCCACTTCTTACCCCGAGACATAAAAAAAGCCAGGCTGGAGTTTGCCATAACTTACCTGAGAAAGCCTACAACGTTTTGGGAGAATGTTTTCTGGTCAGATGAGACAAAAGTAGAGGTTTTTGGGCAAAGGCATCAACAGTTTACAGGAGAAAAAGAGAGGCACTCAAAGAAAAGAACACGGTCCCTACAGTCAAACATGGCGGAGGTTCCCTGATGTTTTGGGGTTGCTTTGCTGCCTCTGGCACTGGACTGCTCGTGTATGGCATTATGAAGTCTGAAGACTACCAACAAATTTTGCAGCATAATGTAGGGCCCAGTGTGAGAAAGCTGGGTCTCCCTCAGAGGTCATGGGTCTTCCAGCAGGACAATGACCCAAAATACACTTCAAAAAGCACTAGAAAATGGTTTGAGAGAAAGCACTGGAGACTTCTAAGGTGGCCAGCAATGAGTCCAGACCTGAATCCCATAGAACACCTGTGATCTCCAAAGTAAAAGAAAGGGATTTTTTCGTGCGCTGCCTCCAGACAATAGGCGATCCAAATATTATCCAAACTGTTCTTTATTACTCTACGCGTTTCGTGAGAACCTCTCATTTCCTCAGGAGTTATACACTCCTGAGGAAGTGAGAGGTTCTCACGAAACGCGTAGAGTAATAAAGAACAGTTTGGATAAAATTTGGATCCCCTATTGTCTGTAGGCAGCGTACGAAAAAATCCTTTCTTTTACTTTGGAGATCATCATTTTTACTGGGAGGTGCAGCAGCCGGATACGCATTTAAGGTGTTGGGACTGGGCACAACCTAAAAAGGTGAGCACAACCACACCTATATGACCATTTATCACACAGTTAAGACCCTATTTTGCGCAATTTCTCCCCCCCTTTAGTGTCTAGTAATAGAACACCTGTGGAGAGATCTAAAAATGGCAGTTTGGAGAAGGCACCCTTCAAATATCAGGGACCTGGAGCAGTTTGCCAAAAAAGAATGGTCTAAAATTCCAGCAGAGCATTGTAAGAAACTCATTGATGGTTACCGGAAACGGTTGATCGCAGTTATTTTGGCTAAAGGTTGTGCAACCAAGTATAACGCTGAGGGTGCCAATACTTTTGTCTGGCCCATTTTTGGAGTTTTGTGTGAAATGATCAATGTTTTTCTTCATTCTCTTTTGTGTTTTTTCATTGAAGACAAATTAAATGAAGATAATAATACCAAAGAATTTGTGATTGCAATCATTTTCAGGAAGAAACTGAGTATTATCTGACAGAATTGCAGGGGTGTCAATACTTTTGGCCACAACTGTAACTCCTGGAGCCATAATGGGTCTGTATATACTTGAATAAGCTTAGGTATAGTACCAGATGCTGCTACAAGTCCAAATACACATGGTACTGCAGTCTTCTCATTCTGTAAACGGGTGAGGTTTTCTGGAGTCAGACCTCCATTTTTAATATACTGATGGCTTATACTATAGAAAATGACTTTAAAATCTACTCTGGAACATGCTTACAAATATCAATATCATATATTAGTAATCAGCATTATATGCACACCACTATTTTGGATTCAACTGCATTAATCATGGTGCAGCCTCATCCCACGGTCTCATGTAGAAGGTATATACTAACACTAGATAGTTATGAATATAAAAGAAAACAATACTCTATGGCTGAGGATAAGTAATTAAAGTGGGAAACATCGACCAGAATTCATAATTAAGTGTGTGCCTGAGGAATAGTCCAATTTCATACAAGAATCAAACTGCAATGTAGTAGAAGAATAGGTCTTAATCCCAAGTAATGATGTAGGTGATACATATCACACCAGTAATTACTCACAGACCGATATTGTAAAATAAAAATTAGCAACTTGCTAACTGATATAGCATAAATGGGATCATAACTAGCAAAAACCTCATCCAACCACCGGACTCCTGCTGAGCATGAAATAGTTTTCAAATTGTGTAACAGTTTACGATCCATAACTTAAAGCATAATTACAAAAAAGGATCAGGGATATTAACTGGTAACTTCATTTTTATAAATTAGATTTTCTTTTTTAATAAAATGAAAGAACCATTTCAGGATTTTTTACATTTTATTTCAGTGTTTGAGTGCTTCAGAAGTAAGCTCCCTTCCACCGTCCTATACTCACCTCCCACGTCTTCATCTTCACCTGTTTCCACTGTCACTCCGGTTAGTCTCCTGTAATTTGTAACCTGCCGGCAACTCCAGTGTTTCATGGAGCCTTGTTTTGGCTCTCATAGGCTACCTTCACACTTGCGTTCCTCGCCGCTGTGTATTGCGACGGGGAAGCGCAAGCCGAGCGCAGACACCGTGCGTCCCTATGTTTAACATGGGTACACATGGTTATGCGCTCGGCTGCAGATTGCCTTGCACACTGATAGACTTCCGTGTGTGATTTGTGCGCATGCGGATGCTTGCATACAAATCACATGTTCTCGTCCACACCATGAACACGACATGTCGCGTTCAGGGAGCGGACGAGAATGTATGATTTGTATGCAAGCATCCGCATGCGTGCATATCACACACGGAAGTCAATGGGTGCGCATGGCAACATAGGGATGGGCGGTGCTTACGTTTTGCTTGTGATCGCCCACCGCAATACACAGCGGCGGGGAACGCAAGTCTGAAGCCACCCATAGAGATGCATTGAGATCTTGTGATGTAACTTCCAGCCAGTCAGAAGTTACAGGCACAAGATAGCGTCACAGGACTAAGAGCAGCGCCAAACAACCATGAAGGTGAGTAGGTGAAAGGCGGCAGGGGACTTACAATTAAAACATCACTGTGGAAAAAAAATGCTGGAGTGGTGCTTTGAATGATTGTCTGGAATACCCATTCTTCAAGGATAACTAAACTTTAAGACATTTTTAGATGTGTTAGAGCCACTGTTCATTAGTGCTTTTTGGGTGGATGTCATGATTGTGAGACCACCACTATTTGCTCAAATTTAGGAGCAGAAGCATTCAACTTATCCTCCAATGTGAACAGAAGAGTGTGCACTGTCACAGACGTTCTACAGCGACCTCTGTCACAAATAGGAAGAATGGGCCTAAGAGCCATAAAGTTGACATGTGTCCTATTTCCTGTTGACTGATGAGTGGACGTCAGCCATTTTCCGTGCACCTGTGGACTTGGGAAGGCATTTGGTGAGCTGTTTTACAATTTTTCCTTACCAACATTACTGGCTTATTGAGATTTTTTGCTGTTTCTGTATATCATACATTAGATTTTTGTGTTATGATTGATTATAATGATACATTTTTCATGACTCTTATGCTAGAGAAGCTTCCTAGTTTCAGGCTGTACCAATCCAGGATTTGCAACTGTAGTTTTAGTCTTATGAAACGTTGCGCTCTACCGCAGCAATCTCCAAGCTGTGACTCTCCCACTACTGTACAGTCTACATGTGCATAGGCATGTTGGGAGTTGTAGTTTAATGAAAACTGGATAGACATAGACTGGGGGCCATTTCTCTACATGTATACCTCTTATCAATTTATAATTGCCTTCATTAATATTACTAGTTCCGCTGCTAATAATGCTGTAGGCAGATAATGGCGTTTGCTTTTTTTATCATCCTGCAGCTTCACCAGTTGGTTCCCAGCATAAGTCATATTTTAATCAATACTATTCATGACCCACACAGACATTTTAATAGAAAAATAGCATTTGAGTGAAGTGTTCATCAAAATTTACAACCCAGAGTGATTAATATTTAGCGGATGAAATTTTATCTTCCTGGAAAATGAGAATATGCCGAATTTTAAGTTTTATTAAAAAATGAAAACGCTTATTTAATATCTGTGTTCAAAAAGCAATCAGGCATGGAATTATTGGACTATTCAACGACTATTGATTCACCTCTACTTTATAGCCTTCAATGTGTTTTTGCTACTAGAATGAATTTGCAGATCCTAAAAAATGGGATGTGAATTCCGCACTCATTAAGGTACCATTACACTCTTCAATGTCTTTAAGATATAACCAACGATGTCGGTCGTTAGGACATCGTTTTGACATTGTTGGTGAGATGTCACACGTCTAGATATCATGGACGACGCATCAACGATGTAGCGAGTAGCTATCGTTCGCACAACCCAGCGAGCGATACTTGTTCAGTGTTGTGAATAGGCTAAGTCGGTAACGACATCGTTATCGCGGTGTCACACACAACGATGCAGCAGGTTGGCTGATCAAAGATCGTTTGAATTAAGAACATGTTCACAAATCTGCGATCAACGATCCAACCATTTATCTCGGTGTCACACCCAACGACGTACTAACGATGTCGTTTCAACAACTCCAAACCCATCACGTTTGAGCGATATCGTTCACGATATTGTAATGTGTAATGGGGCCTTAAGTGTACATAGATGTCAGAGATAGGGTAACCTTTCATAAAAGTGACCCCTGCAGGAGAAAAGCCTTGGTGGACTTGGCTTTCCCTGGAAAAATTAGCTGTTTATGTCTATTGTAGAGATGAGTGTAAACCTTTTAGAGTCCATACTTTTTGGATCATTGCTTGTGACCCCGAATTTAACCCGCACCTCAATTGAAGTCACTGATTGACAGTTCATACAGGCAGCCATAAATAAAACACTTCTGGGGGTGGGAGAAAGTTGTTGTTTTTTCCCAAATTAATTTTGGACACCCACTATACCCAAAACTGTGCTTTTAAGCCCAGTGCGAGCCGATCAAACACTGCACATGGCTCACACTGGGCCAAGCACCAACTGTACCCGACCACAGCAATGCTCGCTCCAGTGCTCTGCAAATGTAAAACACCCGAACTCCAAACCCAAAAAGGTTTGCTCAACACCGGGAAGTCCGGGGACTTGAACCGAACCTTGAAAGGTTCACTCATCTCTGGTCTGTGGTGGGACATGTAATTAACCCTTTCCCATGGTAGCAATTTTCAAATGTTATGCTTTTATTTTTTCATTCCCTTCTTCCAAGAGCTATAACGTTTTATTTTTTCATTGACATGAGGGCATGTTTTTTGCATGACGAGTTATACTTTTGAATAACACCATCCAATTTATAATGGAAAATAGTAAAAAAATTTCAAATGCGGTGAAATAGCATAAAAAAGTGCAATTCTGCACTTTTTTTTTAATTTACAGCTTTCATTATATGGTAAAAAAAACTGGAAATGTGTTTCTCCAGATTAGTACAGTTATGGCAATATCAAACATTCATAGTATAATGAAAAAAAAAATGAAAATGTATACCGTATATACTCGTGTATAAGCCGACCCGTGTATAAGCCGACCCCCCTACTTTTGCCCCCAAAATCTGGGAAAACCTATTGACTCGTGTATAAGCCGAGGGTGGACCCCAGCACAGGTATACAGCCCCCAGCAGTGTGGTATACAGGCCCCCGCAGTGGTGTACAGGCCTCCCCAGTGGTAGTATACAGCCCCCAGAAGTGTGGTATACAGCAGCCTCCCCAGTGGTACATACAGGCCCCAGCAGTGTTACAGCAGCCTCCCCAGTGGTAGTATATAGCAGCCCCAGTGGTAGTATACAGCAGCCCCAGAGATATATACAGCAGCCCAAGTGGTAGTATACAGCAGCCCCAGAGGTATATACAGCAGCCCCAGTGGTAGTATACAGAAGCCCCAGAGGTAGTATACAGCAGCCCCAGTAGTAGTATACAGCAGCCTCAGTGGTATATACAGCAGCAGCCCCAGTAGTAGTATAAAGAAGCCCCAGTGGTAGTATACAGCAGCCCCAGTAGTAGTATACAGCAGCCCCAGTAGTAGTATACAGCAGCCCCAGTAGTAGTATACAGCAGCCCAGGGGTATATACAGCAGCAGCCCCAGGGGGTATATACAGCAGCAGCCCCAGGGGGTATATACAGCAGCAGCCCCAGAGATATACAGACCCCCCCCATAAGTAGTATACAGGGGCCCCAGCTGTATACAGCAGCCCCAGCTGTATACAGCCCCCCCGTGGTATCCAGGGCCCCCCTTGCTGCACACCTGTAAAGGAAGATGTCAGTATACTTATCGCTGCCTTCGCCGCTCCGCTGCTCGGTCACCGCGCTGCTCCGGGTCTTCATGCTTCCTGTTCCTTCTCCGGCGCTCGAACAATGACGTCATTTCCTGAGCGCCGGAGAAGGAACAGGAAGCATGAAGACCCGGAGCAGCGCGGTGACCGAGCAGCGGAGCGGCGAAGGCAGCGATAAGTATACTGACATCTTCCTTTACAGGTGTGCAGCAAAGGAGGCCCTGGATACCACGGGGGGGCTGTATACAGCTGGGGCTGCTGTATACAGCTGGGGCTACCGTATATACTCGTGTATAAGCCGAGGGGGGACTTTTCAGCACAAAAAATGTGCTTATACGCGAGTATATACGGTACATTAAAAAATAATTTGCTTTTCCGTTTTCTGAGATCCAGAAATTTTACATTTTTGGGTAACGGAGATGTCTGAGGGCTTATTTTTTATGCACCCTGAGCCATCATTATCATACCATTTTAGGGTAGGTGTGATGTCTTAACTGCCTCTTATCCCTGAATAATTGCTATTCTGATGTTTGTTTGTTTTTCCTTGTATACAATTTTTTTCTCGCATCCTATTCCTGTATATATCAAAAATTCCTTTTTGCTATGAACGCCAGTCACAGGTAGGATTTCAAATGAGCAGAACACCAACTGTCATGACAGCTCATCAGTGTCTCGTGATCACCCCCATGCTAGTGGACTGTAAATTACAGAGATATGTCACAGGTTAATAGCCTTTACAATCGCTAGGGGAATAACTATTGGGATCCTGAGAAGCAAAGAACCTGGAGAATCCCCATGTGCATGGAGCGGTGGTCAATCCTACATACTGCCAATCTATTCATTCTTAAAGGGACTGCCAGAAATTCCTGAATGAAGCCTTAGGCTAGGTTCACACCACGGTTTTCTGCTGTCAGGTTCTGTCCAGTGTTTTGCAGGATGCATCGGATAGAACTTGATAGCCCTGGAGAAAACAGAACTGAAGGGCAAATATGCCCTCTGATCCTGTTTTCTGCCGGAATCAGCGGCTGCCGCTGTCCAAGCGCTGAAATTTCAGCATAGCGGCTGGAGGGTGCTCTCCAGGTGCTGAAATTTCAGCTGGGGAGCGCTCCAAGTGCTGAAATTCAGCACTCTTTCAGCACCTAGCTTCCAGGAACCGTCCGATTTTGTCCAATTTTAGCCCTGGACACAAAAAATGCTGCAAGCTCTGATTTTGTGTCCAGGGCAAAGAGTAAATCCCCCAGATCCAGCCGGACAGACAGCAAAAGGGATGGCAAATAGCTGCCATCTGGCCCCATCCTGCGCCATAGGGATATAATAGGGACTAAATCGGATTTGGGACTGTCTGGTTGACACCGGACAGCCCGAATCCCAAAAATCGTGGTGTGAAACCGGACTTAGCAAACATGATTGGCCACCGCTGCAAAAACTGAATCAGTGGGGGTCTCAGTGGTCGGACCTCCAGTAATTGGTAGTTATCCCCTATCCAAGAGTTTGGGCTAACTTAAAAATGTTAGAAAACTCAATTAACTTTAAAAAAATATATAGTCTAACTACAGAAAAATTCCATCATTCACCCTAGTAGTGAAAGTATGCTGCCACAATTTTATCATTAACAGGGCTATTTCCATCTTCCTATCATGTCTGGTCTGAGACTGGAATAAGTCTGCCTGGGCATTGACAACAGCAAGTGGAACTATGGAAATAATTGGGAGCAGCTAAACAATGTCATTTCCATGGCTCCTTTCCATTTTATTAAGGATTCTGAACCAAAATACATAAGTCACTCTTGGCTATTCCCATTTACACCATCAAAATCTAAGATGGTAATAACCCTGTAACTAAAGTGTGTGAAAGGAGCAGGACATTTGGAGGGCGCTGACATTTATAATTATGCAGTGCAGAATTTTAGATCTACAATGATTTGGTTTTAAATGGCACATTTACCTGAAGAGAAAAATTCACTTTAAGAACCTATGATTTTCTCATTGTACCACTGACCCCATTTGACCCCTGGCTTGCTCATCTTCTCTTACACCCATTCAATGGTATAACATGCTCTGTTCTGGTTTCCGGACTGTTCGTCTTTGCTCTTGTATCCTCATCTCACTGTCCTACCTTCATCACTATGGTCTTACATAGCTTCGTATCTATAATCCTGTCCTTGAGAGTTGAGTGTTAGGTCAATCTTTTAGGATATGGCTAGCTGCAATACTTTTCAGAAATTTTCACTGCGCTGGACAGCACCTTTCAAATTACATAACATAGTTGGTATACTGTTTTACTTTTTTTTTTATTAACCATCTCATATAATATATGTACAAAGTAAATAGCATTTTTTTTTTTTGAACCAGTTGTTTTTTATTGAAACATTTTCACATCTTATATATAAAACCTGAAGGCCACTTCCGGGCAATCCAGCCAACTTCCGTGATGGCCTGTGCCCTGTGTAAAACACCAGAACCGGAAGTAGCAGACCCACGAGCGGTGAGCGCATAGCGCTCACCGCGAGCCGCTATCAAAACGGCACAGCAGCTCGCGGTGGGCGCTAAAGCGCCACCACTCGCCGCTATCCCGCCACCGGCCCCGCACTGAGCCCCGTCTGCGCCCATCCACATCTGGGAACCGCTCCGGCCTGGCCCACACTCCGGTGTCCGCCCTCCCCCGGCACCGCCCACAGCCCTGCAGCTCACCGCCCACTCTCGCCACCTGCCCCGCACACTGCCTGGTGTGGGCCCGGCCCACACTCCGGTGTGCAGCCTCCGCCGGCACCGCTCCCACTCCTGCCGCTCACCGCACACACCCGCTCACTCTCCTCCATCAGGGAGATGGCCCCTCCGGAACCGCCGCCACCACTGCCGCTGACCGCCGACAGCCCAGCTGACCGCCGACAGCCCAGTGAGTGTTCTGCCCCCAGCCTCCGCTCTCCTCTGCCCCCCAGCCTCTGCTCTCCTCTGCCCCCCATCCTCCGCTCTCCTCTGCCCCCCAGCCTCCGCTCTCCCCTGCCCCCCAGCCTCCGCTCTCCCCTGCCCCCCGCCTCCGCTCTCCCCTGCCCCCCAGCCTCCGCTCTCCCCTGCCCCCCAGCCTCCGCTCTCCCCTGCCCCCAGCCTCCGCTCTCCTCTGCCCCCCAGCCTCCGCTCTTCTCTTCCCCCAGCCTCCGCTCTCCCCTGCCCCCCAGCCTCCGCTCTCCCCTGCCCCCCAGCCTCTGCTCTCCCCTGCCCCCCAGCCTCCGCTCTCCTCTGCCCCCCCCGCCTCCGCTCTCCTCTGCCCCCCAGCCTCCGCTCTTCTCTTCCCCCCAGCCTCCGCTCTCCTCTGCCCCCCAGCCTCCGCTCTCCCCTGCCCCCAGCCTCCGCTCTCCCCTGCCCCCCAGCCTCCGCTCTCCCCTGCCCCCAGCCTCTGCTCTCCTCTGCCCCCCAGCCTCCGCTCTCACCTGCCCCCCAGCCTCCGCTCTCCCCTGCCCCCCAGCCTCCGCTCTCCCCTGCCCCCCAGCCTCCCCTCCGCTCTCCACTGAGCCACCGCACCACCGCGCAGTGCTGGCCACCGAGCCACCGCGCAGTGCTGGCCACCGAGCCACCGCGCAGTGCTGGCCACCGAGCCACCGCGCAGTGCTGGCCACCGAGCCACCACGCAGTGCTGGCCACCGAGCCACCGCGCAGTGCTGGCCACCGAGCCACCGCGCAGTGCTGGCCACCGAGTCACCGTGCAGTGCTGGCCACTGAGCCACCGCGCAGTGCTAACCACTGAGCCGCTGTATACTGTGCTAGCCACAGAGCCGCTGTATACTGTGCTAGCCACAGAGCCGCTGTATACTGTGCTACCCACAGAGCCGCCTGTATACACACAATTCTTTTCACCGCACTCCCGTAACTAGTAGTAAATAAACTAAATAAACTATATATGGATTCTAGACTACCCGATTCTTTAGAATCGGGCTCCCATCTAGTATGTACATAAATATATAAAAGAACAGGCATGATAACATTAACTCAATGTTAACAGGGAGGAAAAGAACAAGAAAATAAAAAGAGGAACAGGAACAAGTTCCTAGCAAATATATCAAGGAATGGGGAGGAGAAAGAGGAGGGAGGAGGGGTAAGAGAGGGAATCAGCCGGCAGCCTATGTGGAAGAATCGTGCACCTAAATAAACAGATCTTCAAACAAGTTCAACATTGGCATCAGAAACAGCGAGTAGTATATGAACAAGTCCTTATAATCATCAAGAGTATTGTCCCATGTTATCAGGGTGATGGCGCTACTGTATTGTATCGTGACGAGAGCCAAGGATCCCACCAGTTACGGATTTTAGTGCTCTGAGGTAGGTCATGGGCAAGCATGAGCTCGTATGTGCAATGAAGGTTGAGACGGGAAATTACCTCAGGGAGGAGACGGGGACTTCCAGTGTGCAGCCAAGACCAGACGCGCAGCAATCAGCACATTGGTGATTATGGGTCTAAGGGGCGAGGGGAAGGATTCCAAATTTAGCCCCAACAGGGCCAGGGGGGCCCCGAGATCAATGGGCAGACCAGTTAAGGTGGAGAGAAGGGTCTCAACCTCCGCCCAGTATCCTCCAATTCCAGGGCAAGACCACCATATATGCACCTCTGATCCGTGTTCAGAGCACCCCCTCCAACAGAAGGGGGAAGGAGCAGGATCTGAGGATCCAAATCTAGCTAGTCGTGTCGGGGTCAGGTACCAGTTATACATGAGCTTCTTTGATTGTTCTAGATGGGTGAGGCAGCGTGAGAACTGGGCCGCGTGTGCCGAGGCCGTTTGCCATTGCTCCAGAGACGCAGTAAACACTAATCTGGACTCCCACCTGATCATATACGGCAATTTCATCAGCGTTTTAAGAGATTGAATGGCACAATAGATTATGGATACCCCCCTATTGATATGGGTGGTCTGTTTAAAAAATGCTTGTAGCGGTAGGGAAATCTCCGAGAGATTACATTCTGGGATGGAAATAGAGAGAAGAAAATGTTGCAGGCGTAGGTAGGTAAAGAAAGACGAGGGAGGGAGAGAGAGAGTGGATCGTAGGGTGTCAAACGGTATCAGGCGGCCCTGGTCTAGGAGTTTAGTCAGTAAGAGAACAGGCGGTTCTCCCCACTGTGTAAAAGAGATGTCCCCCATGAGTGTAGCAACAGCACGAAGAGTCATATATCTGAATAGGAATGAGAGATACGGTTTAGCAGATTTAGACCATATTGTTAAAAGGGTTCGCATGGAATGCAAGGCTAGAGGTGGGGCACACGAAGTCAATAGCGCCATCTCCAGTAAAAGTCTAGTGCTTCCCGCTGGGGCATGATAAGCCTCAATTTGTAGCCAGAGCGTAGGAGGGGACTCCGTCCACCAAATCTTTGCTACATCCAAAGTTATGGCCAAGTAATATGTTAGCAGGTCTGGTACCCCAAATCCTCCCTTATTAGACGGCAGGGTCATAGTGGGCAAAGCCACTCGGTGCGGCTTATTGCTCCAGATAAAGCGATTCAGGAGGGCCTGGAGTGTATGTAGAGATTTCTTAGGGAATAGGAGAGGTATACAGCGGAGGATGTTAAATATCTTGGGGAGCAACATCATTTTCAGTAAATAGCATTTTTTACATAATGCAAGTAAATTTTGTTGTGGAGTCTGTGTAGTTATTGCACTGGGATGATACATCTATGAAGCCTTCAAGACACCCTTGGAGACTATGGGCAACAAATTACTTGTTTTTAACTCCATGTAGCCAGGTTGGTCTTTTTCTTCCTTTGAGCTCCTTTGTGGTTGTGATTTCACTATTCCTTGGATTCTTCATTGTGTCTTTGCAACTTCACCTTGGCTTGTTCAATTTCTTTTATGCCAAATTCATTGTCTGACCTACACAGTTCTTCTTGACCTTTGTTACCTGGCTTCTGGATTGCTTAACTTTCCTTTAGTATCTCCTTCTCATCATGGTATGGCCTCATACAGCTTCCTATCTGTTATTGTTGCCCATACAGCCATACTTCTAGCCCTTTGCTACACAATGTCGTCCTTTGGTGGGCATTACCCAGGATATCTAAGGGTACCTTTACACATCGCAACATTGCATGCAATTTCATTTGCAACTTACTGGTTGCAGTGAAATCATGGACACATTGTTACATTTGTACACAGCAACAAAATGGAACTATGTGTCCATGATTTCACTGCAACCAGTAAGTTGCAAGTGAAATTGCATGCAATCTTGCGACGTGTAATGGTACCCTAACATCAGACTACAGACTAGCCTAGGTGACCTAACTTCTGGGGCTAGCAGAGCACTTCAACCCAAACTGCAGTACTAGCAGGTGAAAAGAAGGGTATGGTGGTGGTTGTGTCATCCGGTGAATGAATTAAGTAATTTTGGCCTAAGTATTGCTGAGGTTAGATCATTACACTTGCTGGTTAGTGTCCCTTGTGATACCAGCTGATTTTTGGGGTCGTAGGATTAAAGAGAACCTGTCAGCAGGTTGTAATGTAAAGTAGAGCTATGACTGTAATACTGATTATATTCATACCTTTGGTGAAGAAATCCACTTTGTTCTTCTACTTTAATCAGG
>JARQOC010000006.1:81135862-81172679 GCA_033576535.1 Allobates femoralis | reverse complement strand
CTTTCATGACATTCTACAACATCAAAGGTACAGAAGGGGCTAAATAATTATTTTAAAAGAATAAACTTAACCAGAATTCAGATTTTCTAAGTATATAGTACTCCATAACCTATACTTATTAAAGGGATGCTCCACTGTTTTTATACTGATAATTTATCATAAGGATCAGTGGAATTCTGAGACTGGCTCCCCCTCCGATCAGCTGTTCTTGTTGCCGATGCCGGCCAGATGTTAACACTTGTGGAACTTAACAGCATAGATCCATCATATATGTAGTGGCCGAGGATGTGTCCTGCACATTTTTCTCTATTCAAATTAATAGAGGGATTCAGTACTTGGCAGTGACCACTAGACAGTGCATGGAGTTGTGCACTGTTCAGCTCTGCAACTGTTTACATCCGGCCGCCACAAGGACTAAGAACCTCAGATTTGTGGGGGTGTCAGCTGTCAGACCCCCATCAAACTTGATGACTAGAAATTACCAGGTCTGAACATTTGAATTTGCTAAATCTCCTGGGGGTCTCTTCTTATCCCAAGAATAATAGATTTAAAATGAAAAAAAAAAACAAAGATACACATACTCACCTCACCGCGGCCCCTCTGCTGATTGTTGCCTGCCATTTGGTCTTCTGAGCGGCCTCTTTTCTTACCCATTGTGAGCGGCATATACTGGCCTGTTAATTTTTCCATCTTTGATTAGGTCTCGTAGGTTCACATGGCAGACCCCAATTTTGTTGAATCAACACAAAGCAAATTTAAAAATGTCTATATTTCAAAAAATGCTGATTTATTTCTTTGTATATCAAAGTATAAATTCGAGTCTACTCTAATAAACTTTGTCGTCTGGATTGATAAATTATCCTTATCCTTTTGATAGGGCATCAATATAAAAGTCGTGGATCAACCTTTTAAGACTTTCAAAAGCAATGTTTTCTCCTACGGGAATAAAGTGCCTAAATGCAAACATTGGTTTAGGTAATTTCCCATTTTTGTTTTAGATTTTATAATGTTTTTAGATCGTGCCCAGTACTCAACTCTATAACTCCCTGTAGACCCAACACAGATGCTCTTGTAGTCCTCTGCTGATCATTTTTTACTGGCTCCTCTACCGGAAGGTGACCACAATAGATTGGCTTTAGGGGGTCACGTACCATATTTACTGGTATCAGCTCAATACAGAATATTACTACTGGCAGTCTGCATGGCACAGCTGGAGCACCGGTCTTCTTTTCTGGATTTAGCAACAGGACCCCCATGCTTCTACTGGACTGTACTCTCCTTAATCTCTCTGAGATCCATATAGAACTGCAAAAGTCTGATGGCTCCTACCAGTATGGTCAGTTAAGTTCTACTATCCTTCTATCAGAATAGTACTTAGTACCTAATTGTCAAGGGTACATAAGGGTATGGGTAGTCACAAAACAGTGGCCTGGGTCAATAGACAATGTCATTAGAGACCATCTATATAATTGTCAGCTAGACATCTTACTTATCTGGAATATATTATACAGCTGACCTCGTCTGACTATCTGCACAGTCATTTCATTAACAAAACCGATATAGATAATAACCCTATTGTCATCAAGGAAACACTCTGATGTCTAATGGAAGTTTTCAGCTGCTTGATGTAAACATCAATGCTCGGCTCGTCCTTGTACAGTACATATCCCTGTAACGTAACACTGCTCAGTTATCTCATCAGTCATCTTCCTTCATCACTCAGCTCTTTATACTGAATTTGGAAATGTTATAACAATTTCTCTCGGGTCTGCACTGACCTCGAAAATAGGAGTCCTGTGTTCCCATTTACAGAGGTCGGCAGAAGGCAAAGTCTACTGCAAGAGCAAGGTCCTATACATTGACATATTGGACAGATTCTCCTCCACACTGATTAAACTATACAGGACAGCAGAGTTTTATGCCATCAACAGTACAATCCCTCTTCACTTTTCTGAAATTGGGAAAAAAAAGGCCATTCATTCACTCCTTTCTTGTGTGATGATGCACATTGAACAATCTGCCCTCATTATTTTTTTTCATGAGGCTAACAGTTATCTTCGGCCGTCACTGCTGTCTATTAGGGGATTTTTGCTTTAAAGCGTTAACGCTTGCGCTAACAATAAAAAAAAGCCATAAAAATGTCAAGGCAAAAACTGGATCCATTAATGCATCCTGTAAATCAGAGGTCCCCAACTCCAGGCCTCAAGGCCCACCAACAGTGCAGGTTTTCAGGATCTCCTTAGTATTGCACAGGGCTTGGAATCATTACCTGTGCAGATGATCACATTAGCACCTGTGCAATACTAAGGAAATCCTGAAAACCTGCACTGTTGGTGGGCCTTGAGGCCTGGAGTTGGGGACCTCTGCTGTAAATGGATACAACCTCCCAAGTGTGACCCTAGACATAATGAGTATTGTCATAAGACTTAGGCTGGCTTCATACCACGGTTTTTGCCTGTCCGACTATATCCTGTAATTTGCAGGAGCAGACGGACCAGCAGGGATGTGTTGAAACGGATTTAAATTGTGCCTCTGGGCTCAGTTTTATACAGGATCCAGTTTTGTCATAGAAAAGCTGCTGTCAGATCTTCAAGCATAGGAAATCATGTTAATGTCAGTCTGGAGAGAGAGAGAGGGAGAGAGATAGAGAGAGAGAGAGAGAGAGAGAGAGAGCAAGAGAGAGAAAGAGAGAGAAAGAGAGAGAGAGAAAGAGAGAGAAAGAGAGAGAAAGAGAGAGAAAGAGAGAGAAAGAGAGAGAGAGAAAAGAGAGAGAAAGAGAGAGAAAGAGAGAGAAAGAGAGAGAGAGAGAGAGAGAGAGAGAGAGAGAAAGAGAGAGAAAGAGAGAGAAAGAGAGAGAAAGAGAGAGAGAAAACACTCCTGAGCCGAAAATGGCCTGGGAGGAGCAGTGACTTTCTTCTGAGCATGCTCAGTAACAAACACCAGATCCGGGAAACGAGTCTGGTTTTACTGGATTCGGCTCCATAGACCCCCATGTTTGTTAACTGCACCGGACCGGACCTGATTAGTTTCTGTCCGGTTTTGTCACTGTTTCTTTTTCACTGGAGCCCAAAAACGTTGCAGTCTCCGATTTTGGAGACAGTAAAAAACAGGACAGAAGCGAATCCTGAACTGAATACTCCAAACCGGATGGCCATTTATGACCAATCCAGCACCATAGGAATGCATGGAAGGCAAAAACGATCCTGTTCTGTCCTTTTCAAAATGGACAAAACAGGATAACAAAACACGTGGTGTGAAGCCAGCCTTAAGGTACCGTCACACGCTGCAATATTGCTAGCAATTTCACTGGCAATTTGCTGGTTGCAGTGAAATCACGGACACATTGTTCCATTTGTACATGGCAACAAAATAGAACAATGTGTCCATGATTTCACTGCAACCAGCAAATTGCCAGTGAAATTGCCTAGCAAAATTGCCGCGTGTGGCGGTACCTTAAAGGTACCGTCACACGGGGCGACATCGCCAGCGATGTTGCCGGGAACACAGGGGCGTGGCCTAATTGTGGCTACATCGCCGGCGAATTGCCGCATGTGACAGGGCGATAATCAGGCGATAAATAGCCTGAGCAACATCGCCAGGTTTCCCAACATGTTGGGAAACCTAGCGATGTTGCTGAGGTGGTCATGCCTGATCGCCCTGTGTAACGCGGCAACCTGCAATGTTGCGGGCGACACCGCCTATCTCCAACATTGCGAGTTACTGCTCGCTGGGTTGCTGGGCAACCCAGCGAGCGATAGCCGCGGCAACTAGCCGGCGACATTGCCGGTAAGTTGCTCCGTGTGACATCTTCCCGGCGATGTTGCCAGGGATGCGCGATCCCGCGCATCTCCGGCAACATCGCCGCAACCGTCGCCCCGTGTGACGGTACCTTAAGGGTACCTTTACACGCGGCTACATTTCTAGGGTGGCTACAGGTAACTTACTGGTTGCAGTGAAATCATGGAGACAAGATTCTATCTTGTTGCTGTGTACAAATGGAATAATCTCTCCATGATTTCACTGCAACCAGTAAGTTACCTGTAGCCACAGTAGAAATGTAGCCGCGTGTAAAGGTACCCTAATGGTACCTTTACACGCCGCTACGACAGGATGGATACAACCCGCTACAGGCTACAAATGTAGCTTGTAGCGTCAATATTGCCCGTAGTAGCGGCGTGTGAAGACGGGACGAGACAGCCGGCAACAGATAAATCTGTTTCCGAGCACTGTTCGAAAACAGATGGCTACAAAGCCGATTGTAGCGAGCTGTATCGGCGTGTAAAGAACCCACAGAAGGGAACACTGGACACCCGGCGATGTAGCTGCAATGTAGCTAAGGCGTGACCCAGGCTCCGTGTTACCGCGCCCCATCTGCGATCATTGGTGGAAGATGCTGCGTTACGATTGGCCCTTGTCTCACAGCCCTCCATCTTGGCTGAGCTGTCTCTTCAGCACTACACATACGCGCCGTATGCACGATCATATAGTAGTACAATTACGCGGACACAGACTTGAAAGAAAATTAGCAAATACCTCATGATCTTGATACAGTGTGCACATCCTCTCAACACATGATAACGAATAATGCTGTAAACAGCGCACAAGTGTGTGTTACGTACCGCTCTGGCTTATTGTACAGCAGCTACCGTAGAAGTGTTCCTTGTGTGGCACAGCGCGCAGCGCGCACACAGATGCACACAAACCCATACCACATCGAAAGTTAGTACTCAGCACACAGATCATAGGCGTGTTGTACACACTGCACTGTGGGTGTCCTGTAGTAGGTGCCGCATAAGTGTGTCGGCCGTGTCACTGCGCGTTGGGCTACTTCAAAAGGTGCGTGACCCCGACAGCGGCCGTAATGACGTCATGACGTTGGTTTCCTTTTCACTCTGCCTGCAAGGTGCCAGCCCCGCCTCTGCACACACCATAGCAGTCATGGCAGCCGTTCACCGCGCTGCAACGTGGGGGATGGCGGAGCTGATCATCCTCATTGATCAGTGTGACCGTCATGACTATTGGGGCCACCATCACCACCGGCACCCCAGGTTGCGCAATCGGCGCACCGTTCGGCGCATCCAGCGGTCCCTGGTCCGCCAACTGGGGGTAGAGAGGACAGTCAAAGCGATCCAGAAAAAGATCGCGGACTTAAAACAAAAGTGCCCGGGTCGCATACTGGACATCCGTTGCCAGGATTGCCAGGCTGCGTGGTGAGTAATAGTTGGGCCAAAACACACACCGCCACATGTGCATGTCCCACAATACACAAAAATGGATGGTAACATATGACAAGGGACAGTGTGGCCTACACAATCAAACACATCTTCACAGTGTTGTGGTCCTCCAGTCAGCGCAAAAAAATTTTTTACACGCACAGTACATGCATACAACATGAGTGTATGCATCCAGCATCACCTGGTTGATGCTAAGTTTGCCGTCAGATACATAGCCACACAAGCTATATGTAGGGGAACAATGTGTAGGTACGAATTTATAACGTGTTTTGTTTTTTAATTTAAAAATAGATGCCGATTCGTCATCTGAAGAAGGGCACCATGCCCCACCCCCAGGTGGCCCACCCACAACACCGCCACATCAGGCTGAAGTGCCACCCTTGGCCCCAAGCTCCACACCTTCCCCAGGGCCTCAGGAGCCAGACCTGCCCTCACCTACTGGGACAGAGGACCTGGAGGAGCTGTCACCACCTGCAAGGCTGCTGGAGTGTGACGAGCTGTCCTCATCTGGTTGGCTGGAGGAGGACGACATCACCTCCCCACAGGAGGCCGAGGAGCTGGAAGCACCTGGCGGGCCAGAGGAGGGTTTGCCCGTAGCCCCGGACCCCTTTTGCCCCTAAACCACGTAATGTGGCCACGGAGCCCCAGCCCGGGAGTAACACCACCTCCCACTGTCTCCAGCTCAGTGGCGAGTCCTGGGGTGACCATGTCCCCACACAGTGACTATGGTGGTAAGTGTGTTATGTTGCCACATACACCCTGCACACTGTTCCTTAAATTATATCTTGGACAACAAGATTTCTCTAAACATAGTTAAGAATGTTGTTTAACCATTTCTGCAGATGGTGAACGTGTGGGGGCATCAGGATGGAGCTTGAGGCTATCTCTCTCCCCGTCTGATGGTGATGTGGAGTCGGAGGAACAGGGTAAGGGGATGCTTGTGGCCAGTCCTGACTAGCCATCACCAGCGACTGCTGTGTACTAAAGTGTGTGTGTTTACTCCCAATACAGGTGCCCCTACCATGGAGGCAATCATCCTTGCCCATCAGGCGTTTGTCGGCCGCATGACAAGGGCTTTACAGCGTGGCCTGCAGGACCTTGCCCGGATGGGTGAAATGCTGGAGGCCCTATGGCCAGAACATGGATCACAGCCATGAAGTTCGTGGCTGCAATTTATTCTGGCCAAACATGGCCCCAAAAACTGTTGTCCTAGTTGGACCCTAAAATTTACACACCTTGCCTTGTTGGCTTGAAAATGTGATAATGTTTGTTTTTGTTTTTGCCCCCGTTGGGCTCTTTTCTTATAGTGTCCCACATTGGGACCATCACGAGTGTGGACTGGCTAGGCCTTTGCCTTCTTTACCTATACTGTCCCACATTGGGACCATCACGAGTGTGGACTGCCTAGCCCTATCTGGCGTAAGCATTCTGTGTATTGTGCCAAATGGCTGTGACACATGTATGTTTTCAATACAATGCTGGTGTAAGTGTTTTGTACGCTCCTTCATGTGACCTTACTAATATTTGGTGCCTAAACCTCACCATGAGGTAACTATGTTAGCCACATCACCACATCCCTTTGTGAAAGTGCAAACACATTACAAAGGAACCGATGGTGGTCCTGCTCTGAGGGCATTGGGCCATATTGTGTGGCTTTGGTAAAGCTATATTGGGCACACTACCATTCACCCACGCTCACCCCCACAATCCTTAATCCTAAAGAAATACACAATTGTGTTCCAAAAAAAATTTATTTCCAGCCGGAAAAAAAACAAAAACATACAAAAATAATATGCTGTAATCCAGCCAACGTAATTTTTTAAATGTCCAAAAGGAAAAAAAAGAAAAGAACAAGCAACTAGGAGATTTCTCCAAATTATAAAGTCCAGACTGCCAATTCTGTGCATTGGCTACTAGTGTCCAACTTCTTCATCCTCTGTCGGCTCTGACAATGCTGGCTCCCCCCTCCTCTCATGGCAGCCCCGACCTGCCCGAGAGCGTCTTGATGTACGACGACGTGTTGGGGGGGGATTGGGTGTCTGTGGTGGGGCCGGTCTTCTCACGGGCCGGGATGGGGCGGCTGGGGAAAGGGGCCACAAGTTATGTGGCATAGGGGGGTGGATGTGGCATCCCCATTGAAGGGCCCCATCCTCGGCAGCATCAGCGGCAGTGCTGAAGACCCGCTGAAGGATCTGTTTTTGGAGCGGCTCCATCCTTCACAACCTGTCGCTCATGTAGAGGGCGTAGCTGTCGATGTGGGTCCGCTGTTCGCTCAACAGCACGCGTCGGGCCCAGGTGCCCAGCTCCGTCTCAGGTGGTGCTGGCTGTCTGCGGCGACGGATCCCGGAGCTGGGCCCTGGGACCGGACCCACATCACTCGCCGCGCCCTCCTGCTCAGCCCCAGATGTCATTGGCTGAGCATCATCAGCGACAGATTGCTCCGCAATGGAGCCGTCCTCTTCAGGGGCCTGTGGGGGGAGAAAAATAAGACCTCATTAGTGAAGGCAATATCCACTCAATACATTGTCCAGAGGACTCAATATACCACTCCCACACACACAAAGCCAACAAACCAAGATTGGAAATTAGGAAAAACCCAGTAAACCACCAAAGGTTCAATACCACAACACCAGTACTTCTCCTGTACACTCACCTCGACCATTCCAGGTACTCAGCTCAATACAGAATTAGGTGTTATTCACAGAGCCGTAACCCAATTACTACATGTCACCACAACACCTTGATACTGGGGGCTGTGCTGCCCAAATACAGATCTTGGCCACCTTGCCGTTTGGACTCCTATGATGATAAAAATCCAACCCACAATCAACTACCTATAACCCACTGGGACCAGAGCCAACACACATGTGTGGCAGCACCATTTACTACATGGTACTATGTGGCTGTTTAAATTAAAACCACCATCAATTTAGAAACCCTTACATAAGTAACGTCAACATAAAAATGTGTTGTGGAAGATGCAACCTTGGAATACGGCTCTGAGCATAGATTTTACATGCTACAAATTCCTGGAAGGAGGGCAGATTGATTGACCCAGAAAGGTGTCCCACACCAAGGAGGAAAATATGAAAAAATGGTTGGTGTAAAGGATTTAGACAAGCAGACATGTGAAGAAAACATTGTGGGCCACCACTGTAACACAATTACCCACCTCCTGTGGCGCAGATGGTGATGCAGCCGGGCCTACATGGGACGCAGCAACGGGGCAGTTGGTCGTCGTTCCACGCGGGCGAGCCTCGCCCAGGATGAAGGTGAAGAGGGGATAGTACCATAGGGTAGGTGATGGTACCTCCTCAGCTCCAGCCCCTGAGCGATGGCGCTGGTACTCAGTGTGAGCCCGCATGAACGACGCCCGCATGTTCTTTATTTTTAGTGCCACCATATGCCTGTCCCACCTCTTGCCTACCCTTGGCTCCAACCGATTTGCTAGAGCCACAAGAGTCCTGTAGGCCGCGGCCCTCGCTGCCTGATTTTTATATTCAGGCAGCGAGCTGCGCCACAAACACTCGTGCCACTGATACTCCGTGAGAAGCTGGGACTCCAACTCCACAGTACCCCTCGGCATCTGCCAATCACAAAACACACCAAAAAAAGACAGTCACAACACAAGGCATACCGAACTTGCCAAACTTTTTAAAAGGCAAAACATGCTCATCAAGTTGGCACAAGGATAATATATGCTGCTATTTTGTTGAGTTCAACTTTGCGTGTGTGGGGCATTTTCACAATCTCACACCGCTACAAAGTCAAAAACATGTGTCCTTAATAATATCAATCTCTGCATATCGGTGTCCACCTACACATGTTTCATACATGATTTAACTCCCCAATGTACCTATTTAAACACACCTTTACACGGTGTGTGCGTACAGACCTGTAGGCCAACATGTGAGCAAACACATTCTGTGCAAGCTTGTACCTGTGCACTGTCCAAAATGCTTACGGTAAAATATATGAGAAACGAGGGCTGGGTGTCTGCCAACACTGCACATACTACATCTAATGTGCACCCACATGATCATGTTGGTGTTCCTCCATCCATGGGACTACAATTTTAACACATGTACCAAACATCCCTGGAAGCAACGGGGACATTCTTCCAGCCATCAAATGGTGATGTGAAGTACCGGCCAAAAATAAAACTTTATCTGTTGCCATAGAAAATAACCTCAAGGTGCTATCTATACTGACACAATACAAGTAGAGGCACTACCTGGCTATTGCCTTACAGAGAATAACGTTGCCATATGTCATATGACAGGCCAAAAATTACATGCCGTATGAAACATGCCCATACACACATCGGCTAAGCGGCCTGTGCCAGAACCATCTGCGTTCATTACAATTTCGTGGAAACCGCTAAAGAGGCTTACCGTCAGAGCAACAGAAGTCAAACAGGACACTAGTAGCTCAATGCACATCGACGTCTGGACAAGGTGCAGTGGCCATTGGGCTGGCTTTATAGTCCGCTAAACCAATCCCAGCGGACACAATTACGCACATCGTGATGGGACACCTGGGTGCGGATTACACTTCCGCTAATTGTTGGAGATCGCTGAATCGTGATAGGTTTGCGGCCCTTTAAAAGCTGCGCATTCCGGCAAACATTACGCTTGCTGGCCAGACCCATTAAGTAAGTATTTGTGGACACACATGGAATTTGCGCAAGGTGGGGTGCATATGTTGATGTTATTGGAGAGCGCCGAAGACTGCTTTAGCGGACTATATAGGGGTTTGTATTGTTGGGGACGATATCGTGTACTGTGTGGATTTTGAATAGGCATTTTGTCTGGGGCTTCACACTTTTGTTGAGATACATTGCTGTGTTTGTTTCCAGACACCAGAGAGGAGAATGGATGCATGACTGTAGACAGAAATGTGTAACTCATGTCGAATGGATCGATTTCGGCATACTGGTTGTGGCCAATGGAGACTGGGTCCAACGGGAATAGGATCACACATGGCTTGGAGGTGTGGCGCTCAAGACATAGCATAGATGTGTAGTAAAAATGACACCTGGAAAAACATATGTAACCATGGTTAACCATCCTCACTCATGTGCAATGTTGTTTGGTTCATGTAGGCTTACTCAACCTGGCATATCGGTGTACGTAAGATTTGTTTTTCTTCTCATTTGTAATGTAACCAATTTAAATTATGGTCTGTCTAATGGATTCTGGGACATGTTTGAGCGACATTATTGGTGACACATGTCCCTTTCTAACTCACCTAGGTGCAGATGTGTGACTTTGAGACCCTCCGATTGAAGTTGATGTATAGGAGGCCACTATCATTGGCCGTGTTCCATTTTGGTTGGGGTGACTACTGGGTGTTTGCCGTCCCTTGCTTCAGTGATGTGTTTTGTGCCCACACGAGAGATCCCATGCACTTGGCTATAGTGTGTCATCGAAAAGAGGTGTGGCTTGCTTAACCTGCTCACATGGCCACATATGGTTATATGCACTCATGTTGTGTATTGTAATCTACAGGTGCTGATATTGAGGATGCAGAATATCCATGACCGCAATGTTATCGTGGCTCTTGCGTTGGTGGAAGAGCAAATGTGGCTTCAGGATCGGTATGAAAGGTTGATGAGGCGCAGACAGCGGCGGTTGTAGACCCGGGATTGGCTTCGCAGGCGTGAAACCCGGGGCCACATGCAGCTGTTGCGGGAGCTGGAGCTTAACTGTCCTGATGATTACCGAAACTATCTCCGTATGTCCGAGGACTGTTTCACCTTCCTATTGGAGCGTGTTGGGCCAATGATAGCGCGTCAGGACACTATAATGCGACCATCAGTATCAGCTGCTGAGCGGTTGGCTATCACTTTGCGGTTCCTGGCTACAGGGCAGTCCATGACATCCCTCACATACTTGTCACGTGTCTCCCTGCCCCTGCTGAGCCGCCTGATCCCTGAAACGTGTTGGGCCATCTGGAGAGCTCTGCAGCCAGCCTACATGAAAATGCCTCTAACCGCCGCAGAATGGCTGGAAGTAGCCCGAGGCTTTGAAAGCCGGTGGAACTTCCCCAACTGTGGCGGGGCATTGCCAACTCTGGCTCTTTGTTTTTCAATTACAAAGGGTATTGTAGTATAATCCTCATGGCTGTAGTGGATGCGCACTATGAGTTCCTCTACGTGGATGTTGGAATGCCCGGTCGCAACTCAGATGGGGGGGTGTTTGCCCAAAGCTCCCTGGCAACACTACTAGGGAGTGGTGGGCTAAACTTACCCTCAAATGAGGACACGACCGAACATTTCAACTTTGCGTTTGTGGCGGATAAAGCATTCCCACTTCAGGAACACCTACTGCGGCCATACCCCCAGAGGGCCCTTACTTCTGAGAGACGCATTTTCAACTACCGGCTATCCCGGGCCCGCCGTGTAGTTGAAAATGTGTTTGGGATAATGGCGAATAGATTCCGGATTTTTCATACGCCTATGCATATGAAACCGGAGTCTATTGATGCGGTAGTGGTGGCCTGCTGTGTGCTGTATAACTTCCTGCGTCGTAGGGATAGAGCATCATACACGCCAGGAGGTTATGTAGATCATGCAGACGCTACTACAGGGGAGCTCCGTCCAGGGTCTTGGCGTGATGAGGGCCATGTGATTGTGCCACTCCAGCCGCAGAGCCATGGCCGCACTCGGCAGGAGGCCAGGGACAGTAGAGAAGCTTACTGCTCCTACTTCAATGGGTCTGGTGCAGTGAGCTGGCAGAACCAGGCCATGTAGTGTGGCTGGCTCTGGGATTTTTTTTTGAGTTTGCAATGGAGGTGACAGCAGGATAGCTGCGCCCCTTTTCTTTTTGTTTGACCATTTTCAGGATCTTGGGTTTCATTATGTGCATAAGGTTTCTTTAGTTAGTTAGTTAGTTTAGGTATGGTTTTTTTTTTTTTTTTTGGCTGCACAGGTTTCAATGTGTGGTCAATTGGTTATCCCTTTAATGTGGGTCAAGAATGTGACATGCACTTTAATTGTACATTGTTTTTACTTTCTGTTTTTTTTTTAATTACAATCCAAGGTCAAGATTAATGAATTTTATTAAAAATTATTATGTTGGATCCAAAATAATCTGTGTGAGCCTGATTACTTGGTGGAGGAGGGCAATGTGATGAAGGTTTTGGTGGGGGCCAGGGATGTCATAGCCACCTATTGGCTGGGATTGTGCAGACAATATGTGTGGGTTGCCATGTTTTTTACAAGTCTTTTGCCCAACAGTGTTTGTGGCCATTGTGCGTACATGAGCCTTTATTTTGTTGTCGGCAGAGGGTCCCTGCACACAGCACATTGATGCAGGACATATTCTTCTCAGGTGTTTTCAAATACAGTGTCACACAGTTCTTTGGCATGTTGCCTTGGGAGCTGTTCCACTACATTCACATCTGTTGGCAGATATATATGAACACCATTCAGCCTGTATTCACACATAGTTCGCCAGAGCTGACACAG
The DNA here is from genome assembly GCA_033576535.1 of Allobates femoralis. Lineage (NCBI taxonomy): Eukaryota > Metazoa > Chordata > Amphibia > Anura > Aromobatidae > Allobates > Allobates femoralis. The sequence goes on along the minus strand of JARQOC010000006.1, from coordinate 81,159,974 downwards.
ATACAATTTCTACAGAAAACGCACATACTGTGTGTTGGAAGCCGCTACTGTGTGTTGCACAAACGCACCTTCAGTGCAATCGCCAGACGCCGCTGTCACAAGCGCTGATCGTGCGTGACCAGGCAAACACTTCTACTACGCACACATAGCTCAGGACCGCTACTTTGATACACACGGGGTATGTGACTGGCCACCGCTCCAGCGTGACGCTTTACCATCGATTTCGATGCATTCGCCATGCTCCGCCATGTCACAACCGCTTATTCCGTGCTTCACTCCGATCACTAGTACGGCACGTCTCGCCCATCCGCCCTTTCCGTCGTGCCCAATCACAACTCCGTACTGTTGGCCAATGGTTGTGGTTTGGGCGTGGCGTACAGGACTGTGGCACGCCTATTTGTTTTACGTCCTGCCTTTGTTCCTCCAAGATCACTCTGTGGTGGCGGCGTGTAAAGCTGGTACGCTGAGCTACAGATGGCTACTTGAGACACCCGGCGATGTAGCTAGTTACAGATGTAGCGTAGCGTAGCGCACCTTGTGGCGGCGTCTAAAGGAGATGCGATTACCGTTTGTAACCGTTGGAGCGTGCTCGTGCACGTGAAGTAGCGGATTGTATCCATCCTGTCGTAGCGGCGTGTAAAGGTACCATAAGAGTTTGAATCAGATCAGAAACTGAATTTGCAGGCCCGGTGTTTCAGTGTCACTTAAATGCTGGAGCACTGACCGAAATATTGGACATGGATCTGTCACCACTCCAGCCGCTTGTCAACAGACTTTGCTATAACTCCTTCCTGGGTGAACTGGTGTAGCTCAGCAAAGATCCTAAGCTGTAGGTAGGTCCCACGGTAAACAGATAAAAGAAGCCATGCCAGCACTCTAGGAATCACGACCAGGTGGGAACACAAAATTACAAAGGAATAGTCCTGGGTCACGCGGCCTTAGAGTGAGGGGATGGAGACTACAGCTGGGGGTATGGACAACGTTTCATGCTCGCCAGCACTTTCTCGGGATCGGTGGTTTCTTTTATGCATTTATCATGAAGCTATCCATCCAATCTCACTTATCTAGAGCTAGTTTGGAATGAAAAATGTCAAAAGATTTCAGCCTCTAGAAGTGCATATCTGGTAGAGACATCCCCCAAGAGACTTGCAGCAGTAATTGCAGTGAAAGGTGATCCTACAAAATATTGACTCATGGAGCGGAATGCAAACACAGGTCACAATTTTCAGATTTATATTTTGAAAATATTTAGAAAATCATGTATCACTTCTTTTACACTTTGAAAACACCTGCTACTTTGTGTTAGTATATCACATATAATCACAGTTTGTGGGTGTAGTGTCAAAAAAAGTGGAAAACCCCAATTCTTTACCCTACATCTTTTACTCATTTTCCTTTCTTCTCTTCTTGTAACATTAGTGACAGGGGCTGGCAGGAGCCTCTGGTCCTGGGTGGCAGGTCTGTCCATCCAGCCCTGATTTGAGGACCGGGGGGGCGGGGGGCTAGTGCTATCAGACATTTTTGATGACCGGGGGGAGGGATGGGTGCTATCAGAAATTTTTGATGACCGGAGGGAGTGCTATCAGAAATTATTGATGACCGGGGGGGGGTCCTATCAGAGTTTTCGGAACGCTCACTCACCATGTCAGCCGCCGTCTGCATCGCTGCGCCGGCCCATTCCTTTAGGGGGGCGGCCCTACAAGTGGGCTATACCACCAGCCCAGGGGGCACTTGCCCCCCTGCCACCTGGGCCAGTCCGCCCCTGATTAGTGACATGGAGGTCTCGATGCCTCTGGAATTTAAAGATAGGCTATTGCTTCACAATATTCAGAACGATACTTGTTACTACTTTGTGATAGTTTGGAACAATCATGGACAATTTTTGTCCAACCCTAAGATACATGGTCATATATCAGTTGATTATTGCCGAGATCATTGTTCAGTGGTGATATATCTCACTTCTTCTTATACTTATTTGTATTAATACTTTGATAAAAAAAAAAATATTTCAGAAAAAAAAATGACAAAGTTCATGGAGTATGAATACTGTACAAGGCACTGTAATTGTCAAGTGGACTTTATCTGAAAGGTATCTTACAGCTGACCTTCTCTGAGTATCTGCACAGTCATTTTGAAAGAAAAGATAAAGATAATCAATTTAGTATCATTTAGGAAACACTCCGATGTGTAATGGAACTTTTCAGCTGCTTGATGTAAACATGAATGCTCGGCTCGTCCTTGTACAGTACGTATTCCTAGAAATGTAACAGCCACAATCCTCCATCACTCAGCTCTTTTCATTGAATATGTACTTATAAAAAAAATGCACTGATCACTAAAACAGTCTTACGTTCCCATTTATATAGGTTGGCAAATGTCAAAGTCTACTGCCTGCAGGTCAGCGGTCCTGCAATTATCTGCCCTGGATTTACACCCTGGATATTTCTGGATATAGCCTTTCCTGCACAGTGATGTTACTATGGAGTACAGCAGTATTCTTATGACCTCCACAATGAATGCTCCTGCCCAGTGGTGTAACTTGAATCTCATGGGCCTGATGCTAAATCTCCAATGGGGCCCCCAATTATTAGAAATCTTTAAAGCGAACCTGTCACCCCCCATGGACATCAAAAGCTATAATAGCCACCTTCTGCAGCACTAAGGCTGCATTCAGGGAAGGTGGCTATAAGCTTTTGATGCCCTTTATACTATTAAATATGAACTTATATAAAGGCTTACTCTTAAGAAGACCTAAGACCGGGAGGCGGGGTTTCGCGCACCTCCGACCTGCGCGCGCAGCCCGATGACTTCCTGGACACCCGGCGCACAGCGCATGCGCGGCTCCATAGACGAGAACGGAGGCGCGCGTTCATGAGGGGAGGCAGCAGCAGGCGAGCACCATGACTGACAAGAGGAGGCGGGTCGGAGGAGCGTGAAACCCCGCCTCCCGGTCTTAGGTCTTCTTAAGAGTAAGCCTTTATATAAGTTCATATTTAATAGTATAAAGGGCATCAAAAGCTTATAGCCACCTTCCCTGAATGCAGCCTTAGTGCTGCAGAAGGTGGCTATTATAGCTTTTGATGTCCAGGGGGGTGACAGGTTCGCTTTAATAGTGTTAGTCTTTTTCTATAGGCCAAAGGGAATTTATGGGGCCACCTAGGCTCCAGGGCCCAGGTGCGATTGCAACCCCTGCCCCTATTGTAGTTAAGCCCAAGCTCCTGCCCTTTGCTGTCATTGAGAAGTAGTCTACTGCTAAATAAAAAAAAGAAACACTAAGGCCCTATGTACACAGTACGTTTTTCTTGCATTTTTTTATGTGTTTTTGAGTGCAAATCCTTATACAAGGAAAGTCAACGAGAATCCTAAAGTTTCGTGCTCATCTTGTTTTTTTGTCTTTGCAGATTTGGTGCAGAAATAAATCTACAGCATGTCAATTCTTTCAGCTTTTTGCAGTGTTTTTCAACTCCAGAATACATGAAAATTTGTCATGCTTGGGACGTGAGGGAATCAGGTAACTTGATGGTGTGATGGGCGAAGGGGGTCAGGAGAGTCTAATCTGACTCTGTTGCTGGGGTCCCTGGATTTTCCTGATCTTGGAGGTACCTCTGATGGTGAGGAGTTCCAAGCTGCTACCCTTTACCCTTAGCTCCTGATTAGTCCTAGGCTGAGGGCCCCTACCTCCACCCCCGGGTCAGGGATCACAGCTTCTCCCACGGCAATAGAATTCCAGGAGAGGCTTCAGCACAGCAGCATGACTTCTACTCAGCTCAATGACTGAGAGCCAGCTAACTCTATAAACAGCGTCTGACAGAGGAGAGGGAAGGTTATTTAAAGCCAGGAGGAGGGGATTCCCAGTGAGTCACATTTCAACCACTCAGCTAGCAGCTAAACATAATAGTGAGTGCAGCACTAGAGCACAACACAGAAGGCAAAACCTTCACACCAATACCTCATGCAGCCCTTAAAGGAAAACAACACATACAGCAGCATCCGGCAATTTCAGCCCAAATTAAGCACGTTCAAAAAAACACGTAAAAATACACTGAAAACATGTAAAAAAAATGCATTGCATTTTCAGTACTTTTTTTCTGCCACAAGATGCAGACTTGGTGCAGAAATTTAGCACAGCCTAACAGTAAACCACACGCTGCACTGCAACCAATATTAGGATTTTTGCCTCACTACCATGTTTACCCGAAAATAAGACATCTTCCTAAAATAAGACTTATTGGAGGTTTTGTCAGGCTGCAAAATATAAGCCCTCCCCCAAAAATAAGACCTAGTAAGTTTTTTTTTCTTAAGCATGCCCATCTCACAAAAGATCAGTCATGCAGCTGTGTCTGTGTGTAGGTATTACTGTATCCCGCCCAACGCTCTTGTCCCGATGATCACCGCTGCATGTATTATGGTGTCACTCTGTACTCTCTACTTTAGCAGTGTAGATGTATGGGAAGCCACCAGCCAATTAGAGCCCAGCAGCCGCCGTCCAATCAGAGACGTTACATATGGGCCTCTGTTGGCTGGTGGCTGCTGGACTCTGATTGTCCAGTGGCTTCCTTTACATCTACGCAGCTGAGGCAGAGAGCTCAGAGCAATCGGCACCTGTAATACATGCAGCGGCAGACCGGTGAGAAAAGTGTGTGTGTGTGTCATAATGGGGATGATGGGGGCTTCATGGGGATGATGTGGATATGGTATTGGGGGCTGCATGGGGATACGGTATTGGGGCCTGCATGAGACTGCAAGGGGTGTATGGGGGATATGGTATTGGGGGCTGCATGGGGTTATGGGGACTGTAAGGGGATGATGGAGATACAATATTGGGGATGCATGGGGATGATGGGGGCTGCAAAGGGGTGATGGGGGCTCCATGGGGATGATGGGAGCTGCAGGGGGATGATAGGGGCTGCAAGGGGATAGTGGGGGTTGTAAAGGGATGGTGAGGGCTGCATAGGGGTTATGGGGGCTGCATGGGGATGATGGGGGCTGCATGGGAATGATGGGGGTGCAATGGGGTGATGGGGATATTGGGGGCTGCAAGGGGATGATAGGCGACATGGAAAAATAAAACATCCCCTTAAAAACAGATCTAGCATATCTTTGGGAGCACAAATTAATATAATACACTGTCTTATATTCTGGGAAAAAGGGTATGTCTCCTGAAATGGATAACTGAAGTCCTTTTGGCAGCGCTCCAAGGAACCATTTTTTACTATTTGAATAGTGTTTTCGATCAGACACGTATACCAATGGATAGATATTAAAAAGTAAAAATCTAACAAATGCAGTGTGAATGTAACAAGTAGAGTGGACAATCCCTTTAAAGTCCCTACTTACTATTCTGTACTTACAACAGCTGCTGCATGCAGGAGGGATTCTATTATTAACAATATTCTAGAAATTGTTTGTTTCCGATGTTCTCTAATATTGCGGCTGAACACTCTAGGCAGTATAACAATGGATATTCATGAGACAGTAACTAGAAACCTCTTTCACTTGTTAATTTATCTGTCAAATTTGGTGAATAAAAGTAAAAAAAATAAAAATGACACCATAAAATATCTTTAACAGTAGACTGAATGTGTTTATTCTCTTAATGCGCTCATTATAACAGGTATTTAGGGACGTTTAGCCTCATTTCATATCTCCCAACACCTCCTGCAGCAATGTTATACATGGCCACGGTGCATGTCCAGATTAAAGTGGAATATTCCTCCAATATCTGTAGCTATTTTCTGTATTTCTATTGCATTTAATACAAATTTTATGCATGACACAGACTGACTTCCCCAGTGGATCTAAAGCCCGTGGTGAAATGGTAAGAAATAAGCGGATTCCCTGGACATATCGAATAAACACAATGATGAAGGGAAGAACAGCTGACAGCGTGAATACATTGGCATAAATACGAATGACAGCTCTCGCCAGCACAGGGAGGAAATAGCATTGTCTTGCTTCCAGACAACCCAAATCTAGCGGAACATCTTGGAGCCTCATCCGTTTTGTTGCGAAACCTTTAAATATCCTGACTGAGGCGGCGTCTGTGCCTTCACTTCGTTTTGTTCTTCTTGTGCAGCGTGTTGACACGTTTGACAAAGACATTAAGTGCTGCCGCGGTAATTAATTATAAAAAAAAATGGCAGGATGATTGATATGAGATCCCTCACCGAGTCTGATCAGAATTCATCTCTCTCTCCCCGTGTTTGGATGGAATATATTACTCCGCTTGATCTGTAGGGGAGAAAGTAACCTTTACAGCTGATGCTTTTGACTGATGGCTGGTAGAACGTCTGCTATCCAGGCTTGAAACTGCTCGCAGCCCAATGAGGCCAGGAGTGAGTTCATCCACATTGCTATTCCAATCACATGTAGAGTAAGGCCGGGGATCTCTATACTGAAGTGCCCAAACTTACATCAAGTGCTGTTTTTGCATAACATCTAATCAGCCTAATTTAACTAAAGTTGATACCGAAGTGATGATGAGTGTATTTTCCTGCAATGAATTCAGTATGAAAATGCAAAAATTGCTGGAAATATTTCACCAGATGGAGTTACCTATCGGATCCATAGTTCACGCATAGTGATTCTGAGTTTTACATGCAGGTTCATCTCAATGAATTAGAATATTATCAAAAAGTTACTTTATTTCAGTAATTAAACACATAAAGTGAAACACATATTATATAGTCATTACAGAGTGATCTATTTCAAGTGTTTATTTATGTTAATGTTGATGATTATGGCTGACAGCCAACGAAAATCCAAAGGTCATTATCTCAGAAAATTAAAGTAGGGAGGGTGAAGGGTCTGGGAGATAAAATATGACCTAAATAGGTATCAGAGGCTTCACCTTGTGTGCTTGTGAGAGTCACAACAACTATATAAGCATATCACGGCTGCTGCAGTCCACAGCGTGGTGCATATAGAATGAAGGTATAAAAACCACGCTGCCGTATTCCACAAGACATCAAAGGGTGAGAATAATATTGATTTATTAGTCAACACGTTTCAGGGGTCCTGGCCCCTTCCTCAGGACAAATCAATACAATATTACCATGCTTCAGGGTGTTTCTGGGAGCCCTGAAATGTGTTGTCTAATAAATCAAGCCTCTGATACCTATTTAGGTAATATTTCATCTCTCAGACCCTTTGTCCTTCCTACTTTAATTTTCTGAGATAATGACCTTTGAATTTTCATTGGCTGTAAGTCATAATCATCAACATTAACAGAAATAAACACTCGAAATAGATCACTCTGTTTGTAATGATTCTATATAATATATGTGTTTCACTTTATGTATTGAATTATTGAAAAAAATGAACTTTTTGATGATATTCTAATTCATTGAGATGCAGCTGTATGTAGCAGAGTTTAAATTAGTATAACTCATCATAATATGTCATGGATCCTGAAGCTTTACATAGGACTGCAGCTAATGTATAAAATAATGCATTAAATAATGTCAGCTTACCTACATCCATAACTCATACAATGGGCTATGAGCTCCTATAAGTGCAGGAAGGCGATATCTTTTGGATCCTCGACAAAATCAGCTATATGCATTTCTATTGGATTATTAAAAATAATAATAATAATAATAATAATAATAATGCAAAGTAGCATATAAAATATATACAACAAATGTGCTATGTTTGTGTTTTTTTAACAAATTAAACTGAAAAAAAAAATGTTTGGCATCTACAAATTTGTATGACTAGGGGAATCATACTGCTACCATTATCCAGTACATTATATTGAAAATGAATGGTGTCATTCAAAAGTACAACTTGTCCCACAAAAAACAAGCCCTCATATGTCTATATTGATAGAAAAATAGAAAAGTTATAGCTCTTCGAAGAAGGGAAGGAAAATATGTAAATACAAAATAGGGAAGGCAAGTTTGTGAATAGAGATGAGCGAACCTTTCAAGGTTTGGTTTGGGTCACCGAACCTCCCGGTGTTGAGCAGACCTGTTTGTGTGCTTTATGTTTGCAAAGCACTGGAGCATCACTGTGGTCAGGTACAGTTGGTGCTTGGCCCAGTGTGAGCCACGTGCAGTTTTTGATCGGTTCACATTGGGCTGAAAAGCACAGTTTTTGGGTGTAGTGTGTGTCCAAAATTATTTGAGAAAAAAAAAGTAAAATCAAAAACCTTGCCCTCCCACGCCTGGAAGTGTATAACTAAAGTGTTTTACTTATGGCTGGCTGTATGGGGTGGAGATCTGAATTGCCAATCACTGACTTTCACTGAGGTTTGGGATCAAGAACAGACTGCCAAAAAGTCCGGCTGCACTACCCAAACTCAAACTTCAAAATGTTCGCTCTTCTCTCGTCGTAAAGGGATTAAGGATGGGCAGTATTATGGGATTCAAAGAAGATATAGTACAGAATACAACACAGTAGTGCCATGGAGATGTGCTGCCAATGCAAATGAGGCGGTCGACAGGGTATGGTGTACTCGGGTACCGGGGCTGATGGCGGCTTTGATGGGGGAATCACGGCTGGTCGATCCCCGCTCCCGTGCCCTGGACCCTCAATGGCGGGGAACAGTGGGGGATAAGCGGAATAGATAACGTGACGCCACCTATGGTACCTGGTAAAGGGTATACCAGCGCTGCAGCCGGCCGCTGAGGTGATGGTGGGTGCAGCAGAGTGTGGTACAGCTCCCCACAGGTGGAGCTTTGCCTCATGGCAGCGAAAATGGATGAGGGTAGTAGTAGTTGAGTCTTTGCAAACCAGGCGGTGAATTGCGGTGGTTAAGCAGGCACACACACACACAGTGATCGTGGTTTCGTACCTTTTACTGGTGACAGGGTAACAGGTACAGTCCAGAGTAATAACCAGGTCCCTGGGGCAACTTGGGACTTCCACCTTAGAAAGTTGTGAGGCCTCCTCTGTCTTTGTGCACTGTGGTTTGTGGTTCCTCTTATGGCCCCCAATCCTGTGCTTGGTCAGTTTTAGCGTCTCTTACTTTGTTCTCCTCAGGGCTGCACTCCTTCTGAGTCTCCTGGGCTTTTGCTTTTGCACTAAATGCTGTCAGCGTCGGACTCCGGTGTCCGGGTGTACTAAAGGGCTATAGTAACTGGTTCCCTTTCTTGATTCCCTGTTTCTTCCACTTGCCTCCGACCCTCTCCCTAGGCTGCGACACAGCGGTTAGTGGTCCCTGGTCCTGGGCCTGGAACCTTCCCAATGACCAGCTCCTCACTCCTCCTCTGCTCACTGCAGACCCTAGACTGACTTCTGGGACTGAATAACTCCTCCCCGCAGGGCTGGATGTTTTAAAGGGGAACTGGCTTAAGGCAGCCAGTAGAGCTCCCCCTTCAGGTCTGGGGTGGAAGGTGGTGTGTGCTATGCGAACCAAGGTGTAATTCCCTCCTTGCATCTGTGGATCCTGTGGCAATCCCCTGCAGGGGTGCCACACAAATGTAATGTTTCCTTACTAACACATCTGAAGTATGTATCACACAGTCAGAGGTCTGCTGTGATCTAAATCCAGAATATTTGCTGGGACTTGTAGTTAAAAACGTTTGAGTAGTGCATAATGCTGGGACTTGAGGTTCCACAGGTTCAGGTAATTCATTACAAGTGCTGAACTGCAGGTGAGCTAAAAAGACAGGAGAGTGTCAGGCTAAAGCTGATTCCTCACACACCTGAGTGTCTGAGGGAATATACTCTGATAATGGGATTAGGTTTTCTGTGATGCAAGCAATGTCCTGTACTTCCTGTTTGGTCCACATGGCAGGATAAAAGCCGGTCTGAGAGTGGAGCTGGTTAGAGTTCCTAAAAGTTCAGGAATAATTTACACCCGGTGGATCTGGACTCACGACATGTGCTGATACGGAGTGAGTCTAAGGACCTGGTGGATGATCCCTGTGTGTATACCCTCTTGGACGGTAAGACTAGCAGAAGTCAGTATGAACTCTGCTAAGCTGCAAGATCAGGTAAACCCTGAGTTGGATTTTGTGTGCTGACTGAGGTCAGGTTTTAATTGTGTGTGGACGTACCCACTGAAGATTTTGGACTATAAGTTATGTACATTTCCCTGTGTGAACTATGATCACTGTTATTGACTACATAGCCGGAGTAGCTATTTATATCTGACTCGATGGTGGCCCGATTCTAACCCATCGGGTATTCTAGATTATGTATGTAGTTCATTTATGAAGATTTAAGAATAATACAATGTGAAGCTGGGTTTAAATCCCGCGACGATATCTCTGATTAGTCGCGGGCGGCTGGCGCGACCAATCAGCGACACGGGATTTCTGTTACAGACAAACAGACAGAATTGCAGCAGTGTTGGTGTGCAGCAGTGTTGGTGTGCAGCAGTATCGGTGTGCAGCAGTATCGGTGTGCAGCAGTGTCGGTGTGCAGCGGCCGGGGGCAGGACGGAGTGGGGCAGGACGGAGTAGGGCAGGACAGAGTGGGGCAGGACGAAGAGGAAGCAGAGCAGGGGCAGGACGGAATGGGGCAGGACGTAGTGGGGCAGGACAAAGAGGGAGCAGAGCAGAGCAGGGGCAGGATGGAGTGGGGAAGGACAGAGTGGGGCAGGACGGAGTGGGGAAGGACGAAGAGGGAGCAGAGCAGTGGCAGGATCTAGTGGAGCAGAACGAAGAGGGAGTAGAGCAGGGGCAGGACGGAATGGGGCAGGATAGAGTGGGGCAGGACAAAGGGGGAGCAGAGCAGGGGCAGGATGGAGTGAGGCAGAATAGAGTGCAGGCGCCCCCCTCTATTCCCACCCCCAGGGCTGCAGCATCCAATGGACAACCTGAGCTGTAAGCTCAGGCGGCAGCAGAATAGGGGAGCGGCAATGTGGCAGGGGGCAGCGCACAGAGCCTCTGCCGCCCAGGGATTATGTACCGCCGCTGCCGTCTCAGCCCCCACCGGTACCAATAGCACAAATCCGCCGGCCCTGACAGCACTCCCCATCCCCTTATCGCTCGCTCCCGCCGGCTGTGACAGTGCCCTCCCCCGTCGCCCCCTTCTGTTTTCACCTGTGCCTGGCGGTTTCAGGTACCAGGTTTCACACAGTAGAGCGGTCATGTGACAGGGCCATTTCACATGACCGCTCCACTGAGTGAAACCCGGTTAGGAAAGCGGAGACCTGGGGCTGCGTGTGACCAGGGAAAGTGACTCACCGTGGCCGGGGACTCCGATTTAGACAGGCAGTAGCTTCTTCCTCCTTGTCATGGGTGGACCGCGCCTGCCGGTAGTGGGGCCCGGTTGAGTGCAGATCAAAGAGTTGAAGACGTCTTGTGGGAACAGATTAAGGGGTTAATTTATTCGTGACGCCACCTATGAGTAGTTCGGTAAGTCTTACCGACGCTGCGAGGCCTCCGGGGAATGGATAGCAGCAAGATGGAACGCTCCCCACAGGCTGAGCGGTGATCCCCGGAAGCTGGAGCTGCTTAAGATGTTGTGCGGCAGCTGCGGTTGCCTTGAAGTGCGGACAGACAGTTCATAAGGAAGCACCGACACTGTAAGTCTCTGTAACGGGTCTTTACTGTAACCAGCAAGCAGTACATAGCATACAGTTTGTAGATAGCAGACCGGGTGGACCCAGCAGTGATAGGTGTCCCTCAGAGATCCGCGGTGTTCTTCCATTCTAACTAAGTAAGTTGCCGTTGTCACCCGGGAATACCAGGTTGGGTACAGGGAGGCTGCTTAATTGCCCTATCCGGGGTATACGTTCCAGATGTTTTGGGGAGCTTTGGGTCCCTTGGTGAGTACACCGCTGGTTAGACGACTGGATTTGGCGGTGGTGGGGTGCTCCTGTAAAGCTGCTCCTCCACGCTTCTGGTTCGCATAGCAGAGCTGAACTGCTGCTAGCTTCGGTACCAGCAAACCGGCTGTATAAGGGCACGGGATGGTTTTTAGCCCGCATAATGATGCCCGTGATTGGTAGGTAAATGGCCGGTAGAAGGTGGCCAGGGGGCCGCACGGGACTGTGCGAGCCCCCTCTCCTACGTTGCAGAGCTGGAGTTCTGCAGAGGTCTTCTAGGTTGTTGTTCCTTGCAGACCGACTCCTCCAGACTACTCTAAGTCTGAACTTAAACTTCCACTACACACTACCCTTGCACTCCGCCCACCAGGACCTTGATTGGCCCTCTATGCTAAGTGAGGCATGCAGAGTATGGATCTCTAAGTTAACCAGATGACTGCTGGGTCAGAGAATATTGCTGCTGCATTTATGGCTGCAATACCCTCCTGTGACGCACTCGTTGCGGGGCACCACACTCCCCCTTGGTGAAATACGCTTGTCCCCAAGTGTCATACTATCCAACATTACAGAGAGATTTTTATATTTTTATAACAGACATGAAATTACACTTTTATTAAAGAAACAGGTAAACATTCACTTTGTTGTTGCAAGCAAAAAGATCAGGTTAACACATTGCGCAGACCCGGCAGGCGGTCGGCTGTCCTTAGGTTAAAAATTCAGGCTGTAGCCGCCAAGTCGCGGTGTTATTTGCAAAACAGAAAGAAGTCTCTTGGCAAAATTCAATCAACAAAGTCACTTATGGAGGGCAGTGTTCCGGACTCGTATAGCGAACCACCCGTCACAGCATATATATCGCTCATAGGTTACAATGTCCCCTGTATATAAGTCTCGGTTAGGATGCCCTCGCGGTAGGTGCGATTCCACATCATGACGCCCCACAAACACTTCTGTACACACACCCTCCTCCCTTACGAATCCCCACCCGGTGCATAAGGTAAAGGTGCTCACCCGTCCTGTTTTACGGAACTCATCAGGCAATGGAGATTGGCGGCGAGCTTCAGCGCGGGCCTGCATGTTGGCGCGCAGCCGAGCGTGCCACTCCTCCCTTCGGATGCGACGTACTTCTTCGTCGGAGCGGTGCGGCGTGTGGATGAAGTCACTACGGCGTGCTGGTTGTTGAACGGCTGGAGTCTGGTGGGCAGTCTGGAGTGGAACCCGGTTGAACGGAACCGGAGAAGATGTTGCTGCGGCACCCAACCAGCGTACTCGAGCAGATTGCCCGGCAGAAGGATCCTTGGTGTCTCCCCAGGCGAACCCGGTGTAGAGGTCCTCAGCTGGACTGTAGGTCTCGTCGTCATCATCCTCGATCTCTCCCTCGATGACCACGTCGGGCTGCTTGGCTGACGGAGATGTTGGAATGGAATCCTCTGGGTCGATGGGTGGCTGTGCTGCAAAGTTCTCCTCGAGGTCGTCTTGCAGGGCTTCCAGGCTGCCTGCCTCTTCTTCTGTAGCAGCGGGAAGTGGTGTTTCAATCCCAGTCACCAGGTAGGCCTCGTTAATTGCAGAGGAGACCTCCGGATCAGGGGAGAAACAGGCGACAGTCTCGATAGTGGTGAAACTAGTCGCGGGTTCCGCAAGTGGAACCAGGTAAGTATTCGGTTCTTCCTTGGAGCGAGTTGCAAGCTCCGGCTCAAACACGGTCGCAGTTCCAGGCTTTGGAGCGGGATAAGCGGTGGCCTCTACCGGGATGACACAGTCTATTGGTTCTGGAGACGAGGCTGGACAAGTGGTCGGCGTGGGCGAGGCGGTGCTGAAACTCGAGATGTCGTCCGGCCCTGGAGTGGTTGCACCCGAGCGGCTCTGCTGCATCGCACGATGTAGTCTGCTGCCCAAGCTCGCGCTCCAACTGCGGATTGTCCATTCTAAGGTTTCTAGGAGCCGTACCCGGAGGTCTTGTAGAGCTTATTGCCAGAAGTCGGGGCTGCCGTAGATATTGAGGACAGGACTCGGACCCGGATGGCCTATTGCTGCTCTGGCCTCGGCTTCCACTTCTTGCATCAGGTCTCTCAGTCTTAAGCTGGCCATGTTTGCTTGGAGGAACCACACCCGTCTCTACCCGGTAGCTGTACTGGTGAAGAGCTGGTGAAGAACGGTCTGTCTGACACTCCCATTTCCTTTAGGCTTTTGTAGTCCAATCGTGGGAAAAGTCTTTGGGGTCCGCCCCTATGGTTGATTCGAGCAATCAGGGCGGACAAAGAGTTTGGCGCCTTTGCCTTTAGCCCTCCCACGATGAGGGGCGGTGGCTCACCCCTGGGCTTGCACATGGCGGATCCTCATGGCGGGGACGCCATCTTGGGCGCCATCTTGGCCCAACGGTGAAAAGGCGGAAAAGTTCTTTTAGGGACGAACAAAGTCCAAAATGTAGACATTAAAGTCATTTTTAAGCACATCATACCCGTTAGGGAACGGGCCTGCTCGTATCCTGTTCGTGACGCCATTTTCTGACTCACCGTGGCCGGGGATTCTGGTTTAGACAGGCAGTAGCTTCTTCCTTCTTGTCATGGGTGGACCGCGCCTGCCGGTAGTGGGGCCCGGTTGAGTGCAGATCAAAGAGTTGAAGACGTCTTGTGGGAACAGATTAAGGGGTTAATTTATTCGTGACGCCACCTATGAGTAGTTCGGTAAGTCTTACCGATGCTGCGAGGCCTCCGGGGGATAGCAAGATGGAACGCTCCCCACAGGCTGAGCGATGATCCCCGGAGGCTGGAGCTGCTTAAGATGTTGTGCGGCAGCTGCGGTTACCTTGAAGTGCGGACAGACAGTTCATAAGGAAGCACGGACACTGTAAGTCTCTGTAACGGGTCTTTACTGTAACCAGCAAGCAGTACATGGCATACAGTTTGTAGATAGCAGACCGGGTGGACTCAGCAGTGATAGGTGTCCCTCAGAGATCCGCGGTGTTCCTCCATTCTAACTAAGTAAGTTGCCGTTGTCGCCCGGGAATACCAGGTCGGGTACAGGGAGGCTGCTTAATTGCCCTATCCGGGGTATACGTTCCAGATGTTTTGGGGAGCTTTGGGTCCCTTGGTGGGTACACCGCTGGTTAGATGACTGGATTTGGCGGTGGTGGGGTGCTCCTGTAAAGCTGCTCCTCCACGCTTCTGGTTCGCATAGCAGAGCTGAACTGCTGCTAGCTTCGGTACCAGCAAACCGGCTGTATAAGGGCACGGGATGGTTTTCAGCCCGCATAATGATGCCCGTGATTGGTAGGTAAATGGCCGGTAGAAGGTGGCCCCCTCTCCTACGTTGCAGAGCTGGAGTTCTGCAGAGGTCTTCTAGGTTGTTGCTGCTGCATTTATGCTGCATTTATGGCTGCAATACCCTCCTGTGACGCACTCGTTGCGGGGCGCCACAAAAGCGCGGTGTCCTGTGCTTCACTGGGGAGTGGGCGTCAGATGGAGCGGGGGATTCCACAGCTCCATCCTCCTCCAAATCACACGGTACAGTGGCGGGATATGCAGAGGCTGAGTACAATGCTGCTTCCTCACACTGTGCCGGAGGAGCGGGGGCAGGGCAGGAGGAGCGGGGGGGAATCTGTGAGAAAAGACGCGCGGCTCATTTGCATACTGGCCACTTCCGTCTGCGGCGCGTGATTTCGGCCTCAGACGGAAGTGGCCATTAGACAATTATATAGTAGATAATAAACCGCAATGGACTATTTTTTATAAGAACTGTTCCTGTGTTTCTGAATATTGTGCAGTCCCCAACACGATAAGTAAGCGCTACCTCACACACATTTTACAATAAAAAGGGAAATGGAGCGCACATAGAGTAATTTCCTTTTGTACAAATAACCTCAGTGCCCCCCTTTAGTGGAAGGACTCACCTGATTTGGTTGTGCAAGTCACAACCAACTAACTCCGCTCTCACTTATGGTCGCAGCAGGTGCCCAGCAAGAGTAAGGATCCACTCTGTTTGTCTTCACTGGAGGTCAGAGCGGTGGATCTATGAAACCCAGCACTTTCTGTTAACCCTTTGGATCACACACATTTTAGCATTTTCTCAATAGTCTGCTATTTCATCCTCCTTTAAACCTCTGTTAAAGAGCATTTTTACAAATAAAATGTTTCTATTTTTTTCTGCTCATAGAATAGGAATTAAATTACATTTCCCATAAAGCTGATGTAGATAATTCAGTAGAAAATTTTAATATGGCAGATGGGAATAGAGAGGCGAGTATTTCTATGTTCACACTCGGAAAAAACATTTTCTTTCATGTTTTAGTTATAGGTAAAAGACAAAGCAGAAAGTATTTCTAATTGTAATTCATCATTATGTATGACTATTGTGTCCTCCAGATCTATAATTGCGTCCTAGTTTATATATACTTTTCGCTGATTCAATCCCATTTTAATTAAAATGCACCGGCACTGGATACAATGTTATTGGGTTATTCATCTCTTCATCCAAAAATATTATCTGAAATTTAGTTTTTAGTTTATTCCCATCTTGAAAGATAATGTTTATGATGTTTACACATATGGGTTCAGAGAATTACTGTTTTCGGTGTTCTGTGATCTATCTATCTATCTATCTATCTATCTATCTATCTATCTATCTACTCTATCTATCTATCTATCTATCTATCTAGAAAAAAAATGTGGGTCAGGGAGCAGCATAAACAGCTGAAAAGCAGGTGCAGGCAAATCAAACCTTATCTTTAAAGGTTGTAGACAAATCCAGGTCTGGAGAAAAACTTGCAGCACTCCATGTTCTCAATGTGAAAAGAACTTTCTTTATTTGGACAGGCACAAAAAACATGCAACGTTTCAAGTCACAAAGACTTTTCCTCAGGCACCTTGTGACTTGGTGCCTGAGGAAAAGTCTTTGTGACTTGAAACGTTGCATGTTTTTTGTGCCTGTCCAAATAAAGAAAGTTCTTTTCACATTGAGAACTTGGAGTGCTGCAAGTTTTTCTCCAGACCTGGATTTATCTATCTATCTATCTATCTATCTATCTATCTATCTATCCATCTGTCTCTCTATTCATCACCATCTATAACAGGCGTCTCAAACTCAGCTGGGTTGGTGGGCCGCACATAGAAAAAAAATTATATCGGAGCCGCATTGCTTGTAGGACTAAGTAACATTTTTATTAATTCCAGAATTTTTCGCTCAATGTAGTAATGTCCAAATCCTGATCTTATTCTTTTAGTAATGTCCCAATCCTGGTTCCTTTCTTGCAGTAATGTCCCAATCCTGCTCCCCTTCTTGCAGTAATGTCTCCATCCTGGTCCCCATCTTGCAGTAATGTCTCCATCCTGGTCCTCATCATGTAGTAATGTCTCCATCCTGGTCCTCCTCTTGTAGTAATGTCCCCATTCTGGTCGCCATCTTGTAGTAATGTCCCCCATCCTGATCGCCTTCTTGTATTAATGTCTCCATACTGGTCCACATCCTATATTAATGTCTCCCATCCTGGTCCTCATCTTGTGTAATGTTCTCATCCTGGTCTTCTCCTTGTAGTAATGTCCCCATCCTGGTCCCCTTCTTGTAATACTGTCCTCATACTGGTCCCCATCCTATATTAATGTCCCCCATTCTTCTGGTCCTCATCTTCTTATAATGTCCCCATCCTGGTCCCCATCTTGTAGTAATGTCCCCATCCTGATGCCACTTAGTAGTGATGTCCCAACCTGGTCTCTTCTTTTTGCATGCACACACACACACACAGTCTCTCATACACACTTACACTGATACATACACATACACTCTCATAAACACACATACACACTGTCATGCACACACACTCATACACACACATACTCTCATACACACACACTCTCTCATACACACTCTCATAGGCACACTGTCATGGACACACACTCATAGACACACACACTTTCTCATACACACTCACATACTCTCATACACACACCCCCATATACCCACACACTCTCATACACACACCTATATACACACACTCATACACACACACACACACACACTCTCATATACAGTTAGGGCCAGAAATATTTGGACAGTGACACAATTTTCGCGAGTTGGGCTCTGCATGCCACCACATTGGATTTGAAATGAAACCTCTACAACAGAATTCAAGTGCAGATTGTAACATTTAATTTGAAGGGTTGAACAAAAATATCTGATAGAAAATGTAGGAATTGTACACATTTCTTTACAAACACTCCACATTTTAGGAGGTCAAAAGTAATTGGACAAATAAACATAACCCAAACAAAATATTTTTATTGTCAATATTTTGTTGCGAATCCTTTGGAGGCAATCACTGCCTTAAGTCTGGAACCCATGGACATCACCAAACGCTGGGTTTCCTCCTTCTTAATGCTTTGCCAGGCCTTTACAGCCGCAGCCTTCAGGTCTTGCTTGTTTGTGGGTCTTTTCGTCTTAAGTCTGGATTTGAGCAAGTGAAATGCATGCTCAATTGGGTTAAGATCTGGTGATTGACTTGGCCATTTCAGAATGTTCCACTTTTTTGCACTCATGAACTCCTGGGTAGCTTTGGCTGTATGCTTGGGGTCATTGTCCATCTGTACTATGAAGCGCCGTCCAATCAACTTTGCAGCATTTGGCTGAATCTGGGCTGAAAGTATATCCCGGTACACTTCAGAATTCATCCGGCTACTCTTGTCTGCTGTTATGTCATCAATAAACACAAGTGACCCAGTGCCATTGAAAGCCATGCATGCCCATGCCATCACGTTGCCTCCACCATGTTTTACAGAGGATGTGGTGTGCCTTGGATCATGTGCCGTTCCCTTTCTACTCCAAACTTTTTTCTTCCCATCATTCTGGTACAGGTTGATCTTTGTCTCATCTGTCCATAGAATACTTTTCCAGAACTGAGCTGGCTTCTTGAGGTGTTTTTCAGCAAATTTAACTCTGGCCTGACTATTTTTGGAATTGATGAATGGTTTGCATCTAGATGTGAACCATTTGTATTTACTGTCATGGAGTCTTCTCTTTACTGTTGACTTAGAGACAGATACACCTACTTCACTGAGAGTGTTCTGGACTTCAGTTGATGTTGTAAACGGGTTCTTCTTCACCAAATAAAGTATGCGGCGATCATCCACCACTGTTGTCATCCGTGGACGCCCAGGCCTTTTTGAGTTCCCAAGCACACCAGGCAATTCCTTTTTTCTCAGAATGTACCCAACTGTTGATTTTGCTACTCCAAGCATGTCTGCTATCTCTCTGATGGATTTTTTCTTTTTTTTCAGCCTCAGGATGTTCTGCTTCACCTCAATTGAGATTTCCTTTGACCGCATGTTGTCTGGTCACAGCAACAGCTTCCAAATGCCAAACCACACACCTGGAATCCACCCCTGACCTTTTAACTACTTAATTGATTACAGGTTAACGAGGGAGACGCCTTCAGAGTTAATTGCAGCCCTTAGAGTCCATTGTCCAATTACTTTTGGTCCCTTGAAAAAGAGGAGGCTATGCATTACAGAGCTATGATTCCTAAACCCTTTCTCTGATTTGGATGTGGAAACTCTCATATTGCAGCTGGGAGTGTGCACTTTCAGCCCATATTATATATATAATTGTCTTTCTGAACATGTTTTTGTAAACAGCTAAAATAACAAAACTTGTGTCACTGTCCAAATATTTCTGGCCCTAACTGTACACACACACACTCTCTCTCATACACATATACTCATATACACACACTCTCATACACACAAACACTCTCTCATACAGTTAGATATACTTAATTAAATGCTTATAAAAATAAGGGGGACTAGCACACGGTAATACCCCGAGGAATCCAGCGGCAATTCACTCAGATTCGTGTAGCTCCATTGTCCTAGCACTTAAATTTATTTTATAAATTTAAACATTCATAACTCTCTCATACATACACACTCTCTATCTCACACACACCTTAATGATGCTGCGGTGCAGTGGGCCGCCGTGGTACAGTGTGCAGGGGGCCGCCACGGTGCAGTGTGCAGGGGGCCCCCGCGGTGCAGTGTGCTGGGGACTGTGGCTTTATTGTGACTTCCTGCGGCCGCTACGTCAAGCTCCTTCGATCAGCTACATCAATGGAAGCCAGCAGGCCAATCAGAAACCTCAAATGGCGTCTTATGCCAATGTCACTTGCGGGTCTCTGATCTGATTGGCCCACTGGCTTCCATTAATGTAGCTGAGCGAAGGAGCTTTACGTAGCAGCCACAGGAAGTCTTAATAAAGCTGCAGTCCCCATCACACTGCACCGCGGCGGCCCCCTGCACACTGCACCACGGCACCCTTACAATCTCCACAGTGCTGTGGGTTGCGCTGTGAAGCCCCAGGAGCCGCATGCGGCCGGGGGGCTGCGTGTTTGAGACCCTTGATCTATAATCTATCCTCTCCCGTCGTGTATCAGCAAGCATTGACTGTTCATATGTACTGTACCTGTCCTTGTTACCCCCACTTCTTATGTAAAGCGCCATGGCGCTATATAAATGGCGCTATATAAATAAATAATAATAATAATCTACAGGTGCATTTCAATGAATTACAATTTCATCAAAAAGTTAATTTATTGCAATACTTCAATACATAAAGTGAAACCTATACATTATATAGAGTCATTACAAACAGAGTGATGTATTTCATATGTTTATTTATGTTAATGTTGATGATTATGCCTTACAAACAGTGAAAATCCAAAGGTCAATATCTCAGAAAATTAAAGTAGGGAGGATGAAGGATCTGAGAGATAAAGTATTACCTAAATAGGTATCAGAGGCTTCATCTTGTCTGGTTGTGAGAGTCACAACCACTATGAAAGGATATCAAGGCTGCTGCAGTCACCAGCGTGGTGCATATAGAGTAGGGAGGATATAGGGTTAACAACCGAGCTGCCATATTCCACGAGACATCAGTGGGTGAATATAATATTGCTTTATTAGTCAATGCATTTCATGGCTCCCTGGTCGCTTCCTCAGGACAAATCAATATCATATTGCTACGTTTCAGGGTGTTTCAGGGAGTCCTGAAATGCGTTGACTACTAAATCAATATTATATTCACCCTTTGATGTCTCATGTAATACGGCAGTGTGGCTTTTAACCCTTCATCTTCCCTACTTTAATTTTCTGAGATAATGACCTTAGGGTTTGTGGTGCCTCTGCGACCGGGTGGCCACAGAGGAGAACTGCAGTTGGGATTGGTAGGACGGTCACCTTGCGCCAACACCCACACACACACTCCAATCCTGAGCCTAAGTCACTTCATGTCAGGCAAGGGATGGCAGGAGGAGCTAAGTGGTGGGTGGAACGTAGTACAGCACCCGGGAAGGGGTGGAGGGACTGGAGTAAAACCCAGGAACACTAAGTTGGAAGAGACTAGAAAATCTTGAGAGTTCCCTGGAGGATGGTGAAATGGGAAGCATCCCCAATCAGAAACACCATCAGTGACTAAGCAATGACTAAGACCACACTGAGAAAAGTGGGGCCCGGCGGCCTGCACCACTAATGGCCAGCTAGGAACCCAGGCTGAACCCAAGGAAGTACAGAAGGAGCCAAGCATGCCCTGATGAGTAAAAGCCTGGTAAAGGCCAGTACGGTGTGGACTCAGTAGTTTCTTCACAGGGGAGAAGGGAAGCCGCAACCATGCAGGGTCTGTGAATGCTGCCTTAAGGTACCTTTACAATTTTACACTACAGCTTCAGATGCCCTGGGGATCTGCCCTACCCATAGAGGGTTCACCATCCGGCTGCACCCACCATCACCCCAGCGGTCTTGATTGCAGCGGTGGCCTCATATAGCCAAACACTAAGGGTGGCGTCACAAATAACTTTTATAAACTTTGCTTTTCCCTGTTTCTTCAATCCCCTTTTTAGTTTCCACACTTGGACATACAGCAGCGGGTCACATCACCATGGCACCGAACAGCCCTTAAAGACGACAGGGCCCGGTTCCGAGTAACCATGCCCTGGTGTGACAGGTTTTCATTGGCTGTAACCCATAATCATCAAATAAACACTTGGAAGAGGACCTGTCACCCCCTGGTGCTTTCCAAACTGGAAGCACCACTGAATGCTGCGTGTCTGTAGCATAATCTGTAGCAGGGCGGGCTCCGGCGCTGACGTCACAGGCAGGAGACGGCACAGAGACGCAGGAGGCTGGAAGGACCTCCGTGAACAGGGAGGACTTCATAATCAGTAAGTCTCTATGGAATTCTAAACTTTATAAAGTGTTTTTTACAGGTTACAGAGTGGGTAGAAACATGGGGACCCCTTCCCTGAATGCAGCAGATGCGCTGCATTCAGTGGTGCTTTCAGTTTGGAAAGCACCAGGGGGGTGACAGGTCCTCTTGAAATAGCTCACTCTGTTCGTAACGACTCTATATAATACAGTATACGTGTTTCACTTTATGTATTGAATTACTGAAATAAATTAACTTTCTGATGATACTCTAATACATTGAGATGGACCTGTAGATAGATAGATTATAGATAGAGATAAATAGATAAAGAGAGACAGACTGATAGATAGATAGCTAGATAGATAGATAGATAGATAGATAGATAGATACTGTATAGTTAACAGAACACTGAAAATGGTAATTCTCCAAACCCATACGTGTAAACATCATAAACACTGCAGTTTGTGCTTTGCATTCAGATGCCTCATCAGAACATTTATGCCTCGCTTTATGTTCTGTCGGTACAGCCGCAAACCAGCCGTCTCTTCTTGTCAGCACATTGCCTGAAGAACTGCCACTCCAGAGAGCTTCTTTGAGCTGCCTATGGTGAGTCATTGGCACATTGGGCAGCAGTGGCCGACATACTGGCTAGGTGCCAAAAATATATAATATGATGTAAAAATAAATAATAATAATTTAGTGATCATTTATAAGATCTTATGAAGTGGGTAGAGTGCTTAAAGTAATAATGTAAAGCAGCCAAGGGTTACACCCCCAGAGATCCCCGTGAGTACTGCCCCCTTGGTAGAGGCCATAGAAATCAGCATATAAAAGAAGGGCCCATATCTTTGATACTTCCCCCCAAAAAAACAAAAAACAAAAACTAAACACGTAGAGGACAGGGGTAATAAAATAAGATTACAAGGGTCTACTTCTGACCTGGTGACAGGTCCTGGTAAATAACTAGACATTAGACGTTCTTTGGATGTTTACTACATCAATTAATTGATTAGGCTAAGAAGATGTCTATTTATTATCTGTGTAGGCAGACTCTCTAAAGTATCCTCCTAACTCTAGCTCTAGATATGTGGTTGATGACATAATTTATATGTTAACATGCATTCATGGATTTCTTTAACGTCCTACTATCGTTGCTTTGTTATCAACATGAGATAAACATCCATTTTCCCAATTATGCCCCAGTACAGGCTATGTATTCAATATGAAATGAAGCAGAACCTAATGGAAGCATAAAAAGTATAGATGTGTCTTCCTTCAGAATTTACTTTAGTGCCTTGGTGGAATCCCTAAGTATACGGTGAGTTTTCCAATAATGTACACTTTTTGTGCCCTGACAATTGTACTTCATGAGCTCTGTATGACAAATTAATGTTCTATGGGTGATACAGTCCTATACATTGCAAAACAGAAATGATTGTAATTACTTTTAATACATTTTAATTTCTTGTGCTAAGAATGAAAAAACGATTGATTTAGACCAGGGGTCCCCAACTCCAGGCCTCGAGGGCCGCCAACAGTGCATGTTTTCAGGAGTTCCTTGGTATTGCACAGGGTTTGGAATCATTTCCTGTGCAGATGATCACATTAAGACCTGTGCAATAAGGAAATCCTGAAAACCTGCACTGTTGGCGGCACTTGAAGCCTGGAATTGGGGACGTCTGTTTTAGATTTTAATGGCATTGAAAGAGGCTCTCTGAATAGGACATCACTTTCTAATTGCTTGGATTTTCAGCAGCTGAATAAGGGAGTCTCTTCAGATTTTTCCTATTTGCCGAAAGAGCACCTGACAGCTCATACATCCTGCCCGACCGATGTGCTGCAGGTATCACATACTGTCTAATACAAAAAACCTAGTCCATAAAACGTGTAAGTCACAAACCACCTGATCACTACCAGCCACCTGATTGGCCAGATTGCCAGGTCTTGAACGTGCATCAATGACCTGGCAATCTGGCCAATCAGATGGCCAGACGTCACAAACCATGTGATCGCTACCAGCCACCTGATTGCCCAGATTGCCAGGCCATTGATGCACGTTCAAGACCTGGTAATCTGGCCAATCAGGTAGCGATCAGGTGGTTTGTGATGTCTGGCCATCTAATTGGCCAGATCGCTACCAGCCATCTGATTGGCTGTCAGACTCACAGGTCCTTGTCATTGATCGGATGTCTTCTTTGCTAGTCCTGGTGC